>JAJJMB010001336.1:4394996-4591133 GCA_023531105.1 Papaver atlanticum
TTTTAATACTTTTGATGTTTCATGCTTCGTGCTTACAATTATTACTTCAAAAATCTATTAGAGGCAAATATTAGAATCACTTTAAAGAAGAATATTGCATGAATATTGATTAGAATTTATCAATTAATTGGTCAATGGTGGAATCCAAAGTCTCGGTATTTTCTTATTATTGTTAAAACAATTCTATTTAATTTTCGAAAATCCTTCACAAGTTCGAGCAACAAACCTTTTTACCACTACAACTATAAAATGACATCACCCCGCTTTTTCATTTGGTATCAGAGAAGGCAAACACGTTAAAGACATCATAAGTCTGTGTTTGTAGCAATCTGACTCTATGTATAGAAGTGCTATCTCTATAAACGTACCACCAGTCTTCGATGGATCGAATTACTTATGGTGGAAAATTACTATGCGTGCCTTTCTTCAAGCGCGTGATTTTCAATCATGGGTTCGTGTTGTTAATGGATATAATCCTCCAATGGTTACAATAAACGGTATAACTGTTCCAAAGGATATTTGTGAGTATAAGCCTGGCGAGATTCTCGCTGGAAAGCAAAATTTTGAAGGTTTAAATGCTATCATCCATGCCATTACCCTAGATCTTCAGCACCATGTGACTACATGCAATAAGTCTAAAGATGCTTGGGATATCTTAGAAACCATATTTGAAGGGAATACCTCTGAGAAAGAAGCTAGGCTTCGAAACCTAAATTCTGATTGGGAAACCTTTGTATGGCTGATGAAGATTCATTTGATGAGTTTAATCACAAAGTGTCTGAAATTGTTAATGCATCTTTTGCATTGGGTAATACTATTCCTGAAAAGGACATTGTAATGAAAATTCTCAGGTTATTGCCAGCTAGATACGATTCTAAGAAGCATGCCATCGTTGAGGGAAATAACCTTGATACTCTTTCCAAAAATACTCTTATTGGAAAGCTAAAGATTTTTGATCTTGAACTAAGTAAAAGATAAAATCTTCACGTGTCTTGCAATCCTGTTGCTGCAGCTGATGTAAATTCTCTATCTCCTAAATTGATTGATATGAAGGACGAGAATTGCTTTAATTCAACTCTTTCACTGTTTGTACAACAGTTAAAGAAAACTCTTACAAAGGAGAAAAAGAAAGTCTCGTAAAAAAATTTCTTCCTCAATCAATGAAATGGATAAGAAAGTTCACAAAGACTATGATAATGGAACTTGTTCCAAGTTCTACAGTTATGATCATCATATCTCTGGTTATCCTAATAAGGTTAATGAGATAACCAAAGCATGGATGGAAACTCTTGACTACTGTCCCGAGGAAGAAGCCTATAAAAGTTCTCTCACTTACTTTGCTGATAATCACACTTGTCTCTCCAACAGTTCTGATTATTCCATGATAAACAATTTAACTTCCCCAGAAGAGAAAATTGATCGCTTGACCAAAAATATGTACTCAATAAAGAGTATGTTTCAACTGGAGAACAAAGTATGGATTAAAAATATTGAAAATCTGGAATGTCAACTGAAAAAATTAAGACAAGAGAATGCGACATCTCGCAATTGTGATCATAAGAAGAATGATCGATTATCTTCGATAAAATCTTTTAAACCCAATCAACATATTTCTCCTTAGAATATGTCATGTTCAAAATCCTCCTGTAATGAGACGAACATGATAAAATACAATGGCATGAAAAATCCTAAGTCTCCCTTGTGTAAAAACCAGGATCACCCAGAGATGGATTGCACAAAGGTTCTTGAAAATTCTTTTTCTATTAATTTACTTTATCAGAAAAAGAAAAGAAAATCTCATAAGAAATCTACATCACTTTCGAAAGAGATTTTCAGAACCATTCATAGTTTGTAAAAATCGATAAACAGGGTTCTCGGAACATTATGAGAAAGGAAGATGTCTCTTCTCGATCTTTCCTCCATAAAGAGAAATCAGAAACAAGGAATAACAAAATCATCCCCTTCTTATAAGAAACCACCCAATCCTTTATTGGATGGGAGAAATTACAATTTGCAATAGTTTCTAAGATTGTTCTTGTTTTTCCCTTGGACAAGAACCATAATCTCCAAGAGGGGTGTGAAAAGATTTTTGTTGCTTCATAATTCCTGAGTCAGACAAAAATCTACTATTGACTTGTTTCTGTATCTCCTTCTTGTGCTCTAATTTCTGTTATTGAGCTAAGAACCATTTCTGTGTATATGAACGGATTTCCTAATAAAGTTCTTTTTGGGATATCCAAAATTCTGTTAGGGTTTTGGTCAAAGGTCTTTTTGGGAACTTATCCCATATCTTCTTCTTTTTAAGTTGGAAGATTTCATTCCTTGAAGCAAGCATTTCATTTACCTTTTCTATCATATCCTCATCAAGTCTTTCCAGTAAAGAAGATGATGTATGGATTGTTCTCTTTCCCTCTAAGAAAGTTCCTTTTGATTCTTCTGATAATGAGATGTGTCAAGACAAACATGATTCTCCCTCTGATGTGTATCCCACTGTCTCTCATTTTGATAAGCTCTCATTAACTATGAATTTCGTCTTGGAACAAGTACGTGCCTTGAAGAGTGAACTCGAATCTTCAACCAAAAGACTTGAGGACAAGATGGATAATCTCGAATCCAGGATTGACCTAATCGAAGATGAGCTTGATGAATATAGGGAATATGAGAAGAGTCTTCAAAGTAAGTGAAATGTCATTTGTTTCTTGCTAAAATAATGTCTAGGAAACTTCTTATGAGAATTTATTCTTTTATTTTAAGAAGGATAACTAGGATTTGGAATAACAAATATTGTGATTATACATAGCTATTGCCAACGATTTTCATCTTGCAATGTTTTTAGATGTATTTATTTAAATTCAAAGTTATTTGGAAAATGATTTTGTAATATTAATCTTTATTGGTTCTATATATTGCAAAAATATTTTATAGGATATGTGTGTTTACGTCTCTGAACTATGATTATCTCATATATGTTCAAAAGTTAAGCCTATTATGTCTTTATGAAAATATTGATAAAAGATAGAATGAACTTTTGAAATATTCTGCAGTATTGATCTTTCCCTGATCCACTTTTATGTGAAAGTACTGTATGGCTCCGTAAGTTCTCTTATGTTGAGCATTTCCGATTAAATTAATCTACAGGGTTCTCTTGTGATTAATTTATTCGAGTTTTCTGGATATTGTTAATGTCCAAAGAAATCCTTCTTTTCTATTCGAGTTTTCTGGATACAAATTCATGTAATTTGTTAATGTCCAAAGAAATCCTTTTTTTCTTGTAAAAGTAAGGTCTCTCTTGTTGTTCATTCGGGAATGACATTTTATGGGAAAGAGTTCTTAATTGAACTTGTGCTTAATTGCTAAATCTTTGTGGGGAGTGCGGCTGTGGAATATTGTAGGAGTTATCTTGTATCTTTATAAACTCCTTGATGAATACACTAAGTTTCGACTATGTGAAATCATCGAAACAAAATTGATATGTCCTCTTTTAGTCATGAATTATCTCTTTGAGAATTTCATTATGATCCTGTAGTCTTCGTACCATTGCCAATTTATATTGACAAAAAGGGGGAGAATTATTTGGTAGTTCACACTACATACATATGGTTTACGGATCATTAT
Organism: Papaver atlanticum; assembly: GCA_023531105.1. Classification (NCBI taxonomy): domain Eukaryota; kingdom Viridiplantae; phylum Streptophyta; class Magnoliopsida; order Ranunculales; family Papaveraceae; genus Papaver; species Papaver atlanticum. The sequence goes on from JAJJMB010001336.1 coordinate 4,398,612, forward strand.
GTAAGGGGGAATGGTTTTCATTGTGAGATGAAGTATTAACTAAGGGGGAGTGATACATATCACCGTAGTATTATTGTCAAAGTTGTGATGCAATTGGACTTTGATGCTGTGTAATAATACTATGGCATTGTATAACAATGATTGAGAACATCTGTTTTCTTATTGTTATGGCTACGGATCTTCAACAACAATGATGCTGAGTTGAACACGTTCAGAATCGCTGGAGTACTTGGAGTAACGAAAAATTCAAGGAATGTTGAAGATCCAAGGAAATCAAGCATGATGGATAAGAAGCTACAAAGTTTATTTATATTGTAATCGATATGTATTGATAGTTTTGTCACTAAAATTGACAAAGGGGGAGATTGTTAGAGCATTGCTCGGTCGAACTCGCAAGCGTTGCTATCTCAAGCTTGTTTGTCAAGTTTAGTTGATCAAAACTATAAGTCTTGATTTCTAGTCTACTTATAGCTATGTCTCAGATTATGATAGAATGTGTAGTTGAGATTTAGACTTCACGGCATTCATTGATTGAAGACGAAGATCTACTGAGAAGAGTTTGGAGGAACTTCATCAACAAAAGGTATGTGGAGACTAAAACTTATCTATCACTCAGAAGTCTATTCTATTCTATCTCCTAATGAGACTAAGTCGTATAGCTATATAGACTTTTATACTATACACATTTGATATTTCGAGCCGAGTTTAACTCACTTATCTATTTCTCGAAATACGAGTTGAAAGCTTTTTGCTTTAGCTACGTTCATCATTATTCTTGACGAGTTTAGTTGGAAACAATTTATTTGTTGGAAACTAAATATTAAGTCAAACGATGATCATGTGGAAATTGCCTTGAAACATCTTACATGATTTGTGTGAGACAATCATTTGATGTCGACTTGGAAAGTTTCGTATTGATCATTCAATCACTTGAAAATTACTTGAAGCTAATAGTTTTTGTGAGATAACTATTGTCGTCTTCTAAGGATGTTTCAATGATTGAAATGGGAGTTTAGAAAAAAACCTTTGTCTGGATACAACACAGTATGCGTACCTAGTATGCAAACTGTTTTGGTATGATTCAGGTCCGGGAACCTTGTTTGCATACCTAGTATGCGAACGGTTCTTCCTGAGTTAGTTCCGGGACGGCTGTTTGCGTACCCGTTTGCAAACGGCTGGACAAGACCAAAGTCCAGAAGCTATAGTTTGCATACTGGTTTGCAAACTTAGTGGTTTAAGTTCTAAAATCGGTTAAGTATGTTTTTCATACTCATGAACAAATACATTTATGAATTAAGGAATACAATCTTTGCAAACAGCCACTTAATGTTCGTGAATTGATTCTTGTATAAGTACTTTGTACGATTACGAATCAATCCGATTTTGATTCAATTTGTTCATATATATTTCTATGAGATAATGAACAATTGAACAACTTTATGAAACACAATTAGATTCGTTTGATTATCTTTCATGATTGATTGATCATCATATTTGATCTAGAGGTGTTAGATGAATGTGGTTAAGACAAAAGTGTTCATATGGCTAACTTCGGTTAACTGTTATTGAGCCAACTCAATATACACGTTTAGGTACAGTTACCCATATTTAAATGAAGGTATATTTCATTTGTGCGTAACAAGCTAAGACCATCTAACGGTGGAGAGATATTGCTTTGGTTTTAAGCAAACTTAGCTTGAATCTTAAGTCAGGATTTCATCTAACGGTGAATATTGAATGCTTTGTTACTAAGATATCTTAGCTTTGATTGTAAGCAAACCCTGATTTAAAAGACTATATAAGGGAGAACTCTAGCAACTAGAAAACCTAATCCCGGCACTTTCTTGTGCCCATGTTGCGACTAGAGTCTATTCTCCTTTAACCTAGGTTTTTCCAAAACTATATTAGGTTAACGACTTGAAGACTTCATTTGGGATTCGTGAAGCCAGATCCAACCATTTTCTCTATAGTTGCGTATTCTGATCTTACTTGTTCTATCGTATTGAGTACTATCTTCTCTAAGATTTGCTCGAGATTTATCTCCGATAGGTAAGATATAAAAAGTAATCACAAAGCTCTCCGTCTTATTCTTTGTAGTTCCGTAATAACTTCTTCTACTACCATATAGTTAAGTTATTGCGAGGTGATTGATATTTCTAGGCTGCTCTTTGGGAGTATAAGACCGAATTATCAATTGGTTCCTGTTCACCTTAATTTATCAAAATACGAAACAAAAACTTCGTAGGTATTTATGTGGGAGACAGATTTATCTATCTGAATAGACTTATCTGTGGGAGACAGTCTTCGACTTTGGGTCGTAGCAACTCTTAGTTGTTGGTGAGATCAGCTAAGGGAATCAAGTGTGCAGAATCCGGCGTGGTTCTAGAGGCGTAAGGGACGGGACTGTACCTTAATCGGTGTGAAACTTGGTTAGGGTCCAAATATATTCCAGCCCGAAGTTAACTTGTAGTAGGCTAGTGTCTGTAGCAGCGTAATACAGTGTGGTGTTCAAATCTGGACTAGGTCCCGGGGTTTTTATGCATTTGCGGTTTTCTCGTTAACAAAATTTATGGTGTCTGTGTTATTTCTTTTCTGCATTATATTTGTTTATATAATTGAAATATCACAGCTTGTGCGTAGTTCAATCAATTGGTAAATCTGACCTTGTTTGTTGGATATAAATTGATTCACACTTGGGTATTGGTCTTTGGTACCGTCCAAGTATTTCTCATATCAATCAGGCTCATAGATTTCTATCTATTTGATTTGATGATTGATTTGATAAAAAAAGATATAACTCTTTGATATCTTTCTTGGTTGAGCTCGCTTTATAAGCCGGTGCTCTTGGAATAATATTGCAGTTAGTCCACACAGATTGCCGAACGAATTATTTGGTGTGGTTGTTATACCCCCACTTTTTCAATATACTTGATTTCTAGTATACTTATAGATATGTCTCGGATTAGGATATAAAGTGTAGTTGATCTTTAGACTTCATGGTGTTCACCATTTTAAGACGAAGATCTACTGAGGAGAGCTTGGAGGAACTTCATCAACAAAAGGTATGTGGAGATTAAAACTTATCTATCACTCAGAAGTCTATTCTATTCTATCTTCTAATGATACTAAGTCATATATCTATATAGACTTTTATATTATACACATTTTATAATTCGAGTCGAGTTTATCTCGCTTATCTATTTCTCGAAATATGGGTTGGAAGCTTTTCTCTTTAACTATGTTCATCGTATTCTTGACGAGTTTAGTTGGAAACAATCTATTTGTTGGAAACTAAATGTAAAGTCAAAAGATGATCATGTGGAAATTGCCATGAAACATTTTACATGATTTATGTGAGACAATCATTTGATGTCGAATTGGAAAGTTTCGTATTGATCATTCGATCACTTGAAAATTACTTGAAGCTAATGGTTTGTGTGAGACAGCCATTGTCGTCTTCTATGGATGTTTCAATGATTGAAATGGGAGTTTAGAACATTTAAACATGTCCGGATACAAAAACGGTATGCATACCTAGTATGCGAACTGTATTGATATAATTCAGGTCCGGGAACCTTTTTTGCGTACCTAGTATGCAAACAGTTTTACCTGAGAAGGTCCAGGAACCTTGTTTCCGTACCTAGTATGTGAACGGTTTTACCTGAGTTAGGTTCGGGACGGCTGTTTGCGAATGGCTTGATAGGCCAAGGTCCGGAGCTGCTGTTCGCGTACCTGGTTTGCGAACACATTGGTTAAGTTCTAAAATCGGTTATGTATGATTCTCATACTCATAAACTAAAATATTTATGAATTAAGGAATTCAATATTTGCAAACCGTGGCTTAATGTTCATGAATTGATTCTTGTATAAGTACTTTATACGGTTACGAATCAATCCGATTTTGTTTCAATTTGTTCATACATATTTCTATGAGATAGTAAACAATTGAACAACTCTATTTGAAACACAATTAAATTCATTTGATTATCTTTCTTGTTTGATTGATCATCATATTTGATCTAGAAGTGTTAGATGAATATGGTTAAGACAAAAGTGTTCATATGGTTAACTTCGGTTAACTGTTATTGAGCCAACTCAATATACACGTTTAGGTACGGTTACCCATATCTAAATGAAGGTATATTTCATTTGTTTGTAACAAGCTAAAACCATCTAACGGTGGAGATTAATTGCTTAATTTCTAAGCAGACTTAGCTTGAATCTTAAATCAGGATTTCATCTAACGGTGAATATTGAATGCTTTGTTACTAAGCTATCTTAGCTTTGATTGTAAGCAACCCTGATCTGGAAGACTATATAAGGGAGAACTCTAGAAAATGGAAAACCTAATCCAGACAATTTTATGTGTCCTAGTTGCAAACTAGAGTCGATTCTCCTTTAACCTAGGTTTTTCCAAAACCATTATAGGTTAACGACTTGAAGACTGCATTTGGGATTCGTGAAGCCAGATCCAACTATTTTCTCTGTAGTTGCGTATTCTGATTTTACTTGTTCTATCGTGTTGAGTACTATCTTAAGATTTGCTCGAGATTTATCTCCAATAGGTATGATATAAAAAGTAATCACAACAGTTCTTCGTCTCAGACTCTTGTGATTCCGCAATAACTTTTTCTGTTAATCAGTTGGGTTATTGTGAGGTGATTGATATTTCTAGGATGCTCTTCGGGAGTATAAGACCGGATTATCAATTGGTTCTTGTTCACCTTGATTTATCAAAAGACGAAACAAAAACCGAATAAAGAATAAACATATATGTGGGAGACAGATTTGTTTATAAGCCTTCGACTTTGGGTCGTAGCTTAGTTGTGGGTGAGATCAGCTAAGGGAATCAAGTGCTCAGAATCCGGCGTGTATCTAGAGGCTTAAGGAACGCGACTGTACCTTAATCGGTGTGAGACTTGGTTAGGTCTCAACTACATTCCAGTACGAAGTTAACTTGTAGTATGCTAGTGTCTGTAGCGGCTTAATACAATGTGGTGTTCAAAGCTTGACTGGGTCCTGGGGTTTTTCTGCATTTGCGGTTTCCTCGTTAACAAAATTTCTGGTGTCTGTGTTATTTCTTTTCCGCATTATATTTGTTTATATAATTGAAATATCACAGGTTGTGCGTAGTTCAATCAGTTGATAAATCCGACTTTGTTTGTTGGATATAACTTGATTGACACTTGGGCATTGGTCTTTGGTACGGTCCAAGTTATTTCTCATATAAATCAGGCTCACAAATTTCTATCTGTTCGATTTGCTGATTGCATTGAGAAATAGAGATAAAGCTCTTTGATATCTTTCTTGATTGTGCTCTCTTTTAAGTTGGCGCTCTCGGAATTATATTAGAGTTTAGTCCATACAGATTGCCGAACGAATTATTGTATGTGGTTTTTATACCCCCGTTTTTTCAATCTTCCATTGGTCATCCAAAAGATATTCAAAGAATAACAAGACCAATTATGATCTCCTTTTGATTATGAAGCAAGTTCATAAATGTACTTCCTTTAAACAAATGTTATAAAACATTGTCTCATAGGATGAAATCATTCCTATATAATGCACAATAATCAAATAACTGTATACAATAGATTATGTCGATGTCATACTTACGAGGTTCCAAAAGATAGGCGTTCGTACTTCGTAATATGTTTTCCTTGACACTTTGATCATAGTATAATGACCAAGTCACATCACTAGAGTATTATATACAATATATACAACTTCGCATGTTATGTTTTCAATATAGCACGACTTGAAAGATACGTTAGGAATGGAAACCAGATCAAGTCAATATTACTAACCGCAAGTGGAAGGATGATGTCGTCGTTGTAGTCGTTACTTCTTCTGATTCTTCAGGTCTTCGGAGTAATACTTGTGTGTCTCAACGTTCCTAGACTTTCTAGTCTAACCTAAACGAAGTTGACTCTAGTATTTAATCAAGCGACTCTAGATAAGTTTCGATACTAAAATATGACAATCAAACTTGATATACCAACGCTTGGTGAGTTCAACCGAGCTCTGCTCTAACAGCTTTTTTTTTTTCTTCTGTGTTTGTTTCAGAAAGAAATCTCTATAAAACAGTTCTATTGGTGGATATTATTATCAGGGCAGTTCATAGATAAAATCATCAAGCAATCCTAGTTGTTCCTGGCTTCCTATGTGTCTTTCTTATTGGTAAAATCTATCGTATTCACTTTTTTTTTTATGAGCCTAATGTATTATATGGTTTCTTTTCTTGCAAGACGTGGACTGCCTGCTACGGATCCAATGAAAACTTTACCGCTGCAAGATGTTAGTGTACTTCAACCAAATCAATGATAGAAGTTGAAGCAAAAGCTCTGTTACAGCTATAGAATGAGCTAAGGAGTTCAACAAAGAGAAAGTTTAGTTTTGTTTGTATCAGATAATCTCTCTTTGGTGAATGTTGTAAATGATGAGGACTTTACTGTCAGCAGGAAGCTATTTTCCTTGGTCACATACTTTAAAAACGAATTTACTTTCTTTTCCCAACCTCTTTGTAAATATGTTAATGGTGGGTTTGGATGTAGAATTTTAAAGGTGGAATTTATGGGTCCAGGGAATTTGGTAGAATTACGTTTCCCTCTGTATATTTGGTTGCCCGAATCCTTGGAATCACGTTTCCCATGGGATTCAGTTTTCCAGCAAATCCTCCATATGGAGTCCGACCCCTCCCCCTAAGATTTGCAGGGAAACTTATCAAGGGTTTTATGGACCCACTTTTTTTAAACTCTAAATCCCATATATATGCAATTTTAAGATTTGATGGTAATGCCAAAAGGTACAAAGACTTTAATACAAGAAAACTCTATAAATCCTAGGAATTCTTATTAAGTTACCAAACACACAAGAAATTTACATAAATCCCGTAATCCCATAGAATTATATATTCCTGGAAACGATGAATTTTACAGACAAACCCACCATAAGCGTTTTTTTTAAAGAGGAGCAAATAATTTAGCTAAGTTAGCTACGCCGAACTCTATACATAAGTTTAATTAACAAAACATTCCGGATAGGAAAATGCCTTCCGGAAATATATGGAGGAGGCTGATTAAACCAGCACTCTTTGTCGAAAGAAAAAAAAAATTGGTACCCAAGAATTCGTGTTAATTAGAACCAAATCATCCAATCCGAAAACAGATATATAAATCACTTTTGTTTGTACCAATTCTCATGCAGCATCCGGATGGTTTTTAGTATTGCAGTTGTAAAGAGATTGGGCGAATTTTCTTTTATGAATTCCACCCAGATCTGAGAAGAAGTGAGAGTTAATACTCACAAATATCATGAGAATACATGAATCTCTACATTTGAGCATCCGTGTGAAAATAAAAATACATTTGAGCATCAAAACAGTTTCCTTCTCCCACCAAATTCTTATCCCAATCCAAACATGCTAAGCGATAATGAACCCAAATTTGCCCAAAAAGAAAACACAGCAGGAAACACGTTCATGTTGCTCTACATCTAATTGTACCCGTCCCAATTTCAGCGTGTCAATTGCGTATAATTGCCTTGGCTGGTATATAGAGTACATGTGGGTGTCGAACGAAAGACGCGAAATTGGGTCAAATTTCAATGCGTGGCTATAAAACGGAATCCCAACACCTGGAGTAGAATATCGGCGCTAAATGAGAAAAGTTCCAAAAGTATGAATGAATAAGGAAGAAAAAGAAGGCCAAATAAAATAAATTTGCTTAAATTCTATCGGTTTTCTCTCCTTTTTCTGGTACGGTGGAGGGCGTTTCTTGTCAAACTTAAATTCTCTCCATCTCTTTATCTTCTTCGTTTTCATTCAACAACAACAACACCAACTAATCAAACCTCTGATTTCCCAGATTTTCATCTCACCAGTGAAAAAATAAAATCAAAATTGCTTGAAATCAGGAACTTTCTGGTATTGATTGCAATCTATAGGTATAATTCCTGGTTTGTTAATATTTTGATTACATAATCTGTATCCTGATTCATCAATATTATTCACAATATGTTTATGCTGTTGATGTTTTGATGCAAAATCTCTTGTATGATCATCGTTATGTGGTGAGAATTCTGTTCTTTTGAGCAAGTTTTAGGGTTTTTATATGTTTTAATTTGCTAGATCAGTCGTTAATATTAAGTATTTGGTGATTTAACTGAGGGTTTATGGGTTGATAATCTATGGTAGGATATATGATAGATAAGAAAAAAGCAATTTTGATATCTAGATATATTTGGGTGTTAATTCTGGCACCTCTATGAGTTTTTCTTAGATCAGTTGTTGGGTCTCGATTGGTAGGTTTACAGAGGAAAATAAGATGGAGATGGTATTTTTTTCCCTTCCTTTTGCAGATGGGGGTTGAGTCCTGATTGGAGGTCATTAGAAGAGATTGGAAACGTTGGTTTCTGGGTAGGCGATGATCATAGGTGTGTTGCTCTTCACGGAGAGACTTAGCTCTATTAACCTTGTCACAGTTCTAACACTGCCACGCCGGCACTAATGGAATTATGTTTTTATCTAACTAAGGTATTAATCTAACTTATGCATTGGTGATTTAGTGGTATTCAAACCAAGTAGAATTGAATTGTATAAAGAATGTGTTAGCTTCTTATGTTTATAAGCTTAGTGAAGATAACTTGGCCTCCTTCTTGGGTTCTATTCTCTATCTTCACTAGTTACGCCTATGCCTTTTTATCTAACCATTTTAACAGTTTTCATACTTATGCCGTTCACCTCAACATGATGGTCGATACTCCACTTCGTCGCTGTTATTATCCTTACTTTAGGATTTAAGAAATGTGATTTTAATCTCATATTTCACTCTCACTATTTCCGCTTTACTGATTCATGCGCGCAAGTATCCCTACCCTTAAACCCAGTACTATCTATTCCGTGTATAATTTTGTTGTCAGTTGTTAAGACAGTTATTCACTAAAAAAAGCCTGCAGGTGACCTTAAATTCCTTTTCTGTTTCTTATGTTGCTGCCTTTCTATCAAATGTCACCCAGAGGATGTGCTCAGATTAGCTAAATATTCTAATCCTGTTCCCTGCAATTCCTTAGGTATAGTGGGTTAGTTGAATATGCAGGTACGTGAGCAAATACGTAATCGACCAAAAAATCGAGGTGGTCGAATATTGCTAGTCATCCTTACTAAAATTCAACTTCTCTGTGGCTCCCTTGTTGTGTATCATGTGTGGGAGGATTCTTGTATACACAGGTGAGAAATAGTTCTTAGGATTTAATTCTCTTTCTTTCCCCTCTCTATTTTTGTGCACCAGCATTGCCGACTGATTTTAGTGGATTAACTATTACCTAGTGATCGTGTCACTGCACTTGGGTAGATAGGTTAATAAAACCAATGTAGACTTTTACTTTGCTTACTTTTGTCCATTAAATCATCCAACTCTTTGATTTTATATCACACTTCAGCTGTATAACAGCAGAAATTATGTTCCTCGCTTTCCATCATTTATTACATTGGGGCCATTAGTAGAGTTCCTTATTTTAAGCGTAGTGCTTGGTGGCTTACTTATTTGCAGTCTTTGGTTTCTCCTCAGCTACAGAGGAAAGGATTTCTTCTCTGATTGAGCCCAGGTCAAGGTTTTCTAGGTTATTCCTATGAAGGTGGACGGTGGAGATCAGTTGATTCTGTCGTTTCATTTAGTTGTCATGTTGGAATATAATTCATTATGGTCACCTTGTTTTTCTTAACTGACATTTGCTAAAATTCGACTACAAAGTAAGTGGCTGGCGTGCAGTGTCAGGCCACAATGTTTCTTGTATGAAAGGTTCCATGGATTTCATAAGTTATGACAAGCTCAGTTATTGCTGCCATATGGCCAGCGTTATGCAAGTTCAGCCGAGTAGTAATTTAAGTTCGATATTACTGCCATATGGCCAAAGTTATGCAAGTTCCGCAAGCCCAGTTATTACTGCCATATGGCCAAATTTGTGCAAGTTCAGCCGAACAGTAATTTAAGTTCGATATGCCATCATGGCGGAGAATATGCTTATAAGAACGTTTTGATGGGATTCATAGGGCAGAAGTATTGCTAACTAATGTATTAAAATTCTGGATGTACTGGCATAGTCCTGACTAAGTAATTTCGTTTCAGTTGATATTGCATAATTTTGAGCTGGCAGAGGCCTAAATGGGATTAACATTTTGCAGCTGTTCTTCTGTTTTGTTGGATGAGAAATATTAAATAGCTTAAAAAAAAAGAACTAGGTTGCAAGGTTCTGCTTCATGCAGATGGCACTGGATACCAGATTTGGAATTTCAAGCTGGAAAGCTGACAGTAGAGTTGATGTCACCATGTCTTGTCATTCTCTGGTGAAGCTATCCTCACTTGATATCAAAATATTGCAAAGATGCTTTATAAGTTTGTCGTCAATTATGAAAATAGTCACGCTCGACTGTTCTAACATAACAAAAACAACAATATATATGTTTCTGTGGTTTTTACTGGTCCATTGAAGAGGAAGTAGCTTTCACCATGGAATAGAGGTTCAAGACGCGAGCCTCGTCTATGAGATGAGATTATCACAGCCTGGCGACATGGATTTTGTGTTTGCATATGTACCATCTCAGGGTTTTCTTCTTTCCAGAGATAAAGTTCCGATGATACCAATACAAGAAATTAGCAGGATTATAACTTCATGGTGTAGTCTCTGCATCTTGTCCTAGCCCACCTCAACTATTATCTTCAAACGCTATCAACTATTAGATTTATGCCAAGGGAAGTATTTTAGCTGCTCCAAATGACTATGTTAGCAGCAAGTAATACGATTTTTTTTTTTATGGACTTTACCAGAAAGCTAGCGTGGCTTGTCATTTTCTGATCATGTCTCGTACTATGTAGCTCCTTTCCGTGTAGTTTCCATAGCCTTGAACTTTTTCCTGGTTATGTTTAGAGTGAGTGGGAGCTGCTTTTGCGGTTCCGCTCATGTTTGTCTAGAGTTCGTACCAGAGAAACATATTGCAGGATTTCCTTTTTGAACTTATTGTTTGTTTCGATTTGTATGCAGGTCGTTTATTCTTTCCGTTGGAGCATAACGAATCTTCAATCACATAGTTATGGGGCATAGGCACTTGTTCGGCACTCCCCAACTGTTTGAGATGGACAATGATCAGAACCCAAGTCCTCTACATGTTGAGCATTCTTTAATTCCCTTGGGTACTGTCTGACCTCATTGCCAAGTATTTGACATCACGATATGTCTAATCCTCATAGGTTGGTCTGTATCTTACTTTTATATATTTTTATTACAGGCTGGACTGGGGCTGCAGATACTGGTGGTTCAGGATTTCCTATAGAAAATTTGCCTGCCGGAGGAATCAATTTTACATCTCAGAGACGAAGTTCAAATGAGTACTCTTCATCAAGTAGCAGCACTGAATCCTCTCAGAGAAATATTGGGCAAAGGGGAAATGAGTACTGTTCCACAAATATCACAATGGAAATTCCACATCATCAAGTGACTACTACAGGGCCAACCTATGATCCGATCCTGCATCCTACAGCTGGTGGAAGCACGTGGCCTGCTCCACATAATTATGCTGACCAGCCTTCTTCTAGTCATCACAGACATTTAAACCATGGATTTGGTAGCAGTAGCGTTACTCCTACAGTAGGTGACATTAGTGGGCCATGCAAAAGGAAAAGGGGAGAAGTTTCTGCGGTCTTTGAAAACGGCAGCAGTAGCAGACACTATAACGCTACAAATACCCCTGATGTTTCTTTATCTCTTGATTTGCCATCAGAGAAACCTCAACATTGGGCTTGGGATCCCATGAGTGCTGCCTCCACGTATGGTGGAAGCAACCTTTCAATTGGCGAGGAGCATTCTCAGAGGAATGTTAGAGGCCGAATTGCACTTGACTTGGAGCAAGACCTACCTCAGCCGCATTTGTTAAGCAACCCATCTCGTCGTCTTCCTTCAACAGGCAGACCCGTAGGCCAGAACGGCACAGTTGACTGCACTGGTGTTAGTCGTGGTGCAACCACTCATGAATGGAATTATATCCCTGTTTCTTCTGTTGCTCAAGGGAGACTTATACCTTCAGGTAAGATTTCAGTATCCAGATTGCTGCAAATTTAAAGTAGATTATGGAATTATATAATAATGAATAGCTAAAATAGGTTCTTTGTTAAATGAGTATGTTATTCTCGTTTTTCTAACAAAACTCTGTGTGGAAGTTGCAGATACTAGTGGCTTCAGTCATGTAACGAACCAATTTTCTGTAGGAAGCAGTAGTTCTAGTGGTTCTCAGGAGATTTGTGGGTACAACCATGACCAACCTTCCAGGAGAACTCCTATTGTCCCTCCGCAAACCCATATTCTCCCTCATATTCAAGGTGTAAGAGGACGCAGTAATCTTGCTCAGAGGACATTTCATGCTTATGAGACCGCATCTACTCACCCACATAGGGGATATGTCCCAGCTACTGAGAATGCTATGCATTCAATGTCAGATAATCATTCCAGACATTTAAGGCCGCTGTCTGCTGTGGGATGGCGTCGACCTGATAGGAGCGAAAGATTGGGGCTACCTCATCCAAGATTGCACTCAGCTACTGGCGGGATAGATGCCCATGCTCGTTTTGTTGAGGTATACTTTTCTTCTTAAAAAGAAAACCCAGAATGTTGTGCCCATGATAAAATTCTTGCAGGAAATTAGTCTTCTGGGATCTTTCCCCTCCTGAATAGTTCAATTGTTTCGTTTCACACTTATGTCCAACTGCTCTGAAAAAGTCTCCATGTGTTTTATGTGCAGGGGATTTCTATGTTAGAACGCTCAGTCATGTATGGCTCAAGAAGTTTGCTTGATCAGCATAGAGACATGAGGCTAGACGTAGATAACATGAGTTATGAGGTTATTATTTCGATCCATGTTTTAGTTTTACTCTTTCATGTAACTGATAAATTATTAAAATTAAGCTTGATAAATATTTGATGGTTGATGATGCAGGAGCTACTTGATCTGGGGGAAAGGATTGGAACTGTCAACACAGGCTTGTCTGAAGATGTGATCTCGAAGTGTTTGATCGAAACTATATGCTGCTCCTTTGATCAAAGTCAGGATGAAGGATCCTGCGCAATATGCCTGGTAAGATTCATCAAACTGCAACTTATTTATGTTAATTTGTGTAATTGAGTAAGTAAGTTAATATGTATTTTGTTTGTCTTTTTGGAACTGAATGGAACTTAAAATTGACAGGAAGATTACAAGGACAAGGAAGTGATTGGCGCAGTGAAGAACTGTGGCCACGATTATCACATAGGTTGTATAAGAAAATGGTTGTCGATGAAGAATGCATGCCCTATTTGCAAGTCTCCTGCTGTGAAAGACGAATGAAAAAGCCTCGGATGTTTCTTTTCTTATTTAGTTCTCTCTATTTAACTCGTGTAAATATTATATCCAGATAAACAACTCTCGGAGGAGACAGCCTGGTTTAAGAGACAACTTGTACATCGTGGCGGGGGGATGTTCATTTTTCATCTTAAACTGGTTCTCAAATATTTATGATTTAGTTACCAATTCATTCAAAGGACAAACTTCACATTTCTAATGATATATTAAGCTTATCATCTAGGCTAAATTTTCTGCCTTGTGCATGTCTCACAGTGTACTTTGAACTCTAATGTCATACGTTCTGGATCTTCTGTAAGGAACAACTTTCTGGTGTGAGATTTATAATTTATATTATATAGTAGGAGATCAGGTGAGGATATAGCTCAAGATTGATTTTGTACTACAAATATAACAAATGAATCCTTCTCTGAATCTAACGTTTCAGTAGTTCAGTACTTTCATGTTGGTTTACTTTCAAGAAAGAAAAGGTTGTGCAAGAGAAGTTTAAACTGTAAAACTTGCAGGGTATGATGGAACTTTTGAGAGTACACATACAAGCTGTTGATAGAAAAATTGGCTCATTTACAAGGTGGAGAGTTGAGTCTTATATTAATTAACAAGTAATAAGCAAGGAACTGCAATAGAAGGTAGCTTGAATAATTCAGCCAATACCCCCAGACAGACTTTACACCCCTACCAGTAATGGTGTTTTTTGCTCGACGCCCAGTAATATCTGACCCTATTCAACTGTAATTTTTTATATTTCACATTATTCAGATGTTTATACAAAAGAAGCACGATAAAGGGAAAAAAAAAGAAAAAAGGAAGCAATTCCTTGTTGAGTAACAGGCGAGGATGGAAACAGCCCTAGGTGCGGGACTAGTTCAGCTATTATAGAAGAACATGAAGTTAATACTGTTGCCTACTAAAACAAACCATCTTCATTACGAGCATTATGGAGAAATGTGCCCCTGCTCCCTTGAAGTGTAAGGGACAGCTATCAACATTCAATATGCACTGTTACATCAGCTTTCAAATTCTGTTTCATCCATAAATTGCTTCCGGACAATTTTCTTGTAGTCTGCAAATAAACAGAGAAGAAAAAGCAGCAGATTTCATCAAGCTGCCAACAGTCACTTGAACTGCTACAGTATAATGAAGCTTCTTCTACCAACAACAGGAAGATTAAAGATTCACCCCCTTGGACATCATATCATTTATAAGTTCCTTGGGGTTGTCTTTTCTTATTATTTCCTATCAGCTAATAATGGGAACGGCACCATAGCAAATGAGAAACACATAAATGGTCGAGGAAGGGAGCCTAGAGATGAGTCAACTTGAACATGTCCAAACCAAAAATTGCAGCAGATGTGGAACACTTCCTTCATCTCCAAATTCACATTTGTAGCCATAGAAAGAATTGAGAGTATGCAAGAAAGAAAAACAAAACAGAAACACAATGTATTAGCTCATACCTTCTTGGTTGTTCCATAGTGATGCCGCATAGCTATTGAGAGGACTCTCATTATTTGGCTCTGATAACATACACACTGCAGCATTAACCAGGGACACAGATAAATTAAGTAACCAAATCAAATAGACGACACAAGGAATATGTACCTCCCAACAAGCTCTGAATGGATATAAGGATGGTTCTGCAATCGTAAGCTGAGGACCACTTGTCCTATGACAATTCAAAAGGAGATATTTTTCAATTCTCAAAGCAAAATTGTAGCACGGAATACCAATTCTTTCATTTATCCGGAATTTTGGGATTCACCATTTGTTCAGAAGCTTTCAGTTGTGAAAATACCTGAAGGATGTCAAGACAAATGTTTCCATACTGGTCAACATTTGGATGAAAACATTTTGTATCGAACTTAACCGACGGAGCCTTAAAAGGGTAATCCAGAGGAAACCGTAGGGAAAGCTTGTATGACAAATCCTCATACGGAGTTCCTTTGCCACCTTGGATAGTACCAATCCACGAAAAGATGTTCTCATTTTCAGGAAATGCCGATACCCCAAGATCACCTCCATTCATCTGTCCAGCAAAACATCGATTACGAAAGGAACTATCCCTTATATATATCATAAGGCTAGCTCGCCAACGCCTATTGATAGGTACCTTTTTTCTACACTACACTGCTAGTTCTAGACCTCCTACTAAGACTAAGTTCATCTCAACAAACCATAGATGGACACTTGTGTGAAAAGAGTGGAGCCATCAACAAATAACTCATGACTTAACAGAGTACTTGCGTATATAGTGAGCCATCTTCTGATGAGCAACACAAGTTTAGATGCACTCGCACATAAAATACCTGATATGGTTATAAATTTACTTTAAAAAGACCCAAAATCGAGCAAAAAAAATAAAAAGACCCAAAATGAAGAGTGTAGAATTCAACAAATACTCAAAATCAAGACAGTTCTTTTACATAAGATAAGAAGAGTAGGAGAACAAAAGGTTACCATGAGAGACATTAATTCTTTCTGTAACCTGCAAAAACCAATCAAATTTATCCAATCATAAACTCCACAATTGAATTTGAATTACTTATTAAAGAAAGATAGGCAGAGAGAGAGAGAGAGAGAGAGGGGGATGAGTACCTGAGAGTGACAGAATTTGTATCAACTGGTTTAGGAGAGGGCTTAATTTGCTTACTATTATTAGGGGAAGGAGGAGGATGCTGATGCTGAGATGGTGGTGATGTGGCGGTGGTGGTGGTCATGTCTATCCCATTATGATTCCCTACATTGTTTCGAACCTCCATTTTCAAGCTCTTCCTGAAACCTGAATTGTTATCTCTATCTTCTTGTGTCTATAACTTATTGTTTTTTCTAATTTAACAGTCGTAGTTGCGTTTGACAAATTTTGCAACAACTGACAAGAATTTACAATGTGGATAGAGACAACAGATTACAGATGGAAAGAAATAGATAGACAGGAGAATAGGTGAATGATTAAGATTTTGGATTCTATTTTAATGAAGAGATATGGGATCTCTTTAATTTGTCGTTTCTTTCTCTCTCTAACTGAAGCAAACTGCAAAAGAGGAAACGTCTTTTCGAGGGAAAAAGTATTTAAAGAAAGTTTAATGCACTGCAACTGCGGTTCTGTTGTGTTTCCCTTCTGTTCTTCTTTAATGTGCTCGTTTCGTTTCCGATATGGTCAACAGAGTCCAGATCTGCTCCTTTGCAAAGGAAACTAGTAGAGCAACTCTTTAACAAAAATGACTGTAGAGATCTCTCCTTTGCAAAGGAAACTAATAGAGCAACTCTTTAACAAAAATGACTATAGGGCGAAATATCGCACAAGATAAATATATAATTTCGTTTTGGACAAAACGACCTTAAACACGAAGACATAACAATTACTAGAAAACAAGGCGAAGAGTAGTCACGCGGCAATAAGAGAAGAGTGCGAATGAATAGTTACGCGATAAAAATAACGCGACTACTAGCTCCGTCAAGAGAAGCGCGAAGAACCAGGCAACAACGCGACAGATAGAGACAGCTTCCAAAAGCCTTGCGTGTAAAACAAACTGAAATAGAATTAGTCAACTATGATCTTGCACGTGAATCATGATTGTCTTTTATTGATAAAATTGCCTATATAAGGACTCAGAAATGATAGAGAGAGAGATCAATTGAGAGAGATAAGCTAATAAAGTTATCAGTAAATAAAGAAACAAGTTCCATCTTAGAATTTAGCCTGCATCTCTATATTCCTCCATTGTTGTATACAAACTTAGCTTGAATCCACTGTAAGAGCAATATATATTCATTATAAAGAGTTTAGAAAGATCATATAAGTGTCAAAGTGGTGAATAATATAATTAACGTTTAGGTTGATCAATATGACTTAAACTTTGTGTTATTATCATTACATGGGTGTAGTTGTGAGATTTTGCACAACTACATTTTGGCGCTAGAAACATAGAGGATTTATCCTCACCTGGTGATTGATAGCTTGGAATCATCATTCCTCAAAGTTTCTTTATTATCTTCATTCCTTCAATTTTTCTGTCCATTATGAAATTCTGATAAACACATCACCATCTCTTCACTTTATTTGGAAAGTCTACTTCAAGAACTCTTTATCTCTCAAAGTTTCAAGAACACACTGATAAAACCCTCTCTCGAGATACCATCTCTATAACAAAATCAACCAAATAACGTTCACAAATCCCCCGCTAGCAGGATGGTACGAGTCACGTTAAGGGCAGGACACGTTATCGCTACACGAATAAGCAACAGGGTTGCAGGAAGGAGAGGAGTAAGAGATAAAATAGAAACCTCAGTTGCAGGAGAAAGGTGAGCCCTAGAACGACAGAACCGCATCCTGCTCTCCGTAATAGAGGCAAACCAGCAGGACAACATAGATGCCGACCAAGACCCAATACAACAGAATAATAATGAGGAGAGAATCATATATGAGGAAGGTCTCGTCCACATAACCGATACGGAAACGATGAAGGATGAAAATCAGGCGATGCAAAATGGAGGTGAAAATCCAGGCAATGAAGACAACTTGACCATCCAACAATTAAGAGAACGTCTCGCGCAAGATAGACGAATTGAGAGAGAGAGAGCTGAGGCAAGGACTTGAACGAAGTAGAGCAAGAGATGCAGAATTAGCTGCGGAACGAATAAATCTAATGCGACATAATGCGTTGTTAGCAGGAAAAAAAAATCAGGCTAAACGATGAGAGGCAGACGCGGACGTATACCGGAGAAGCAGAAACCCAAATGAGTAGGAGTTCAGTAAGGCGGAGAAGAGAACATCGTGCAGAAGATAGAGAGGTACAAAATAATCCTGAAGAATATGAAAGGGGAGTACGCGAAAGAGAATGAGAGAGAGAAGATGCACGCGACAGAGAAAGAAGGCAGCAAGAACGAAGAGAAAGGCAAAGAACCGAGAAAGGAGAGAAAGCCTAGAGAGCGAAAACCAAAGATACGGCGGAAGGAGAGGAAGTAGCTCGGAACACGAAAACCAAAGATGTAGGAGAGAAAAAAGTTTGGAGCGAGACACGAGAAGGGCGATAGAAAGGAACATGATAGAACAAGGACGATTGGAGGCGGTAATAGAACCGAGACGGAGAGAGACCGGACAGACTGATACAAACCAGACCATCCTAAGACAGCTCGAAGAACTTAGAGCAACGATGAATAACAATAATACAAGAGGAGGAGGAAGAATGAAGTTGGCGGAAGCAATAGAAGAGGCAGAGCGATCGCCATTATCACACGAAATATTACAAGCACCAATTCCCGCAAAGTGTACTTTACCCATATTATCCAGCATCTTTGATGGGACGGGGAACGCGGTACAACACATGAATGCCTATAACCTTACATTAACGCAATGGGCCCAGCATAAGGCGGCGTTATGTAAATACTTTCCTGCGAGTTTGACGGGGGAAGCCTATCATGGTTCGACAATTTGTGCGGAGGATCCATAACCTCATTCGCGCAACTACAAAGGATATTCTTGGGAAATTACATAACCAACAACCCTTTAAAGGCAGGAATCGAAACTGCATTCAACTTGAAGAAGGTGCATGGAGAAAGCCTGCGAAGTCTAACTACGCGCTGGAGAACTATGTGTAGCGAATTAGCAGGGCAAGTATTAGAACGACATTTGATCCTCGCCTTCATCAATGCTATTTATGCAACCGACCTCTTATATATAGAAATATTCCGACTCAAAGACAAGATCGAAATGCAAGAACTGATGGAATACCAGGAGGAATACATCGTATTGGAAGAAAAGCAGAGGGAAATGGAAATCAACACTACCGCCATCGCAGCTGCGAAAGAAGGAAGCGCGAGACTGCTATCGCGAATAACATGCAATGTAGAGTGTACCTCTAATGCTGGACAGGGAAGATCAGTGAGTAAAAATACCACGAAGATAAGCTTCATGCATACAATTATCCAACAAGAAGATATGATAATCAAAGTGGAAGGTTCAACAATGATCGAAGAACGGGATATAACAACAGTCAAAGATTTGAGCGAAAACCATACAACCCGCCCTTTGAAGATATAAAACTCCCCAGATTGAATACTTCGATTGAAAAAATCTGGGAGACAACCGTGTTGACCGAGGAAATACCGTTACCAGGGAATCTGGGGCGAGAACCTTTACCAGGAAATAGGAGTAATGAATATTGCATGTACCATAAGTTCCACGGCCATAACACCACACACTGCAGGAATGTGCAAAAATTCTTATTGCAATTAATTGAAAGGGGAAGGTTAAACCAATTTCTGGTGACGAATGAACTACCGCGGGCACCACCGCTCCAGCCAGCCCATCAAAACCATCCACAACAGCCAGCAACGGTGCATCGCATCGAAATAGGGCAAGGCGTAAGGCGAATAAATTCGATCATCCATTCGGCCAAGAATATAAGCGATTTCACGATAATATATTAAGACGAGTGCATAAAAGAGATTACAATAGCAAGGAAGCACATCTGGTGGCGAAAAACCTACCACTAGAAGAGTGGCAGAAGCAGCAGATTTCATTCATGTCAGAAGATGTTCTGACAGAAGGAAGAATGCATACATATCCATTGGTCATCACTATAACTATGCAGCCGCACTCTAAATGGGAAAAGGATGAGGAAGAAAAGAAGTTGCCTTGGGCGATAAACAAGATCTTAGTAGATACGGGAAGCTCAGTCGACATCCTGTTTTATCACACCTTCAAAACCATGGGATACAACGACTCGGATCGGATTCCTTCTACATACACGATATATGGATTCAATAGTGTCGCGTCAAAGCCCAAGGGCGAGATGATCACTATGGTCATTCCTGTGGGAACTATGGAAACGGTGGTAACATTTTGTGTGGTAAACGTAGAATCACCGTATAATGCCATCATAGGCAGGCCTTAGATCCATGGAGTGATGGGGGTTGCATCAACTTATCATAGGTGCATTTGATTCCCCATGCCATCTGGCATTGGAGAAATTCGAGGGGATTGTACAAGCGCGAAGATATGTAATGAGATGGATGTGAAACATTACGAAGGAAAGGCGAAGTTAAAGGAAAAACATAGGCAGAATGTGAAATATAATCAACGAGCAGAGAGATTAATGATCAATATGATAAGAGTAGAAAATAAAGAAGAAAAGGGTTATGCGAAAGTAGTAGGCAATCAAAGCAAAGGCCAAGGGCGAAATGAAAAGGTGAAGAACAATGCTGAACGCGATGCTAGAAACGCGATTAAAAGTCTGTGAAAGTTGAAGAAAGTATTAAAACGAAGCAGGGGAGAAGCATTGCGTGGAATTAATCGACCACTCCTTAACAACTTATCTCCTGAAAGAAGGGCGAGGCAGTAAAATACAAGTGCTCTCAAGAAATGGAAGCCACATCCTCCCCAGGGTTGCAGAGTGCATTCTTAGACGCCTATGCACAAATTAACTTACTAAGAACGGGAAGAGATGCACTATTCAGCTTGAAAAGGAGACAAGGTATAAGCTTGCGAGACCTGGTAAATAGGTGGAGGATTCAGTGCGAAAAATCTTTAGTCACACAATAGAAAATGAGTCGGTTCACAACATGGATGAGAAAAAGATCACATATCGTCCAAAAGAAGCCGAGGCTCGCCCCGCGAAAACAACAACCAAAGGAGAAAATAAGATTACCTGTTGCATTTGATTTATCATGCGAGAGGCATACACGAAGAAACAACATCTACTGTACTGAAATGATATAATGAAAAAACCAAGCTATGTACCAATCAAAGAAACATTAATGAGAAGTAAAGTTCCTTCTATGTGCGAACAAGCCAAACACGAAACAAACAAGTAAGACCTTATTAGGGGGCAACAAAGTTACATATTAAACCTCTACTTAGGGAGGCTTGGTACCAATTTTGGCGTGTCAACTTAGTTCGCATGATTGTGCGAACGGCGATTTAAGCACAATTATGTAAGAGGCGACCATAAGCCCTAACACGCGTCATATTGGGAAAATCCTGGAGAAGTTACTAAAATTGGGGCGAAACAAAAGCCTATCCGCTTGAGGCCACTGAGAACGAAAAATTCAGCGAATAATTTCTCCGGAAAGGGGTATAGAAACATGACCAGTGGAGTAGAAGGATTTCTTGTATTAGATACACTCGGTCCCGAGTAAACCCACCTAGGGTGTGTTCTTGAACCCACCTAGGGAATGGGATCACGAAAATAACTGATTGTCGCATAACTGGATGAGAGGAGCCTAAACGGAATAGTTAGGGGTGACCTCCTTGAAAGGGCAACTCATGAGGAATTAAAGGGACGACACCCTACACTAGGGAGCTGAATTGTGTCAAGACGACAATGTATCAGGGCTTGTACTCACGGGAGTATTTAAGGCCTACCGCATTGTCGCAAATAAAACATGAGGAAGTGCCAATACGATAACAAAGATAAGGCGAGATCAAAGGCCAATGACTCGCAAGAGCACATGGAACTGAGATTTCGTCTCCCAACATATTGAATCCCCGCCCAAGGCGACCATAAGTCCTCTAAGTTCTATATATGCATGGGAAGGCACAATAAGACCTTACTAGGATGCAAAACAAGAAACTTCATCAAAAGTCACGCGAATACAAGTCACAAAAGAACACGATGAAAGCTAAAGCATCACATCCACAAAGTGATCAAAAGATACAGCGAAAAACATAGGGTGAAATATTATCAACAACTCAACAACCAAATAAGGGGCAAGTATAAATCTAACTTTCTTCTAAATTTAATATTCTCATATTCGCGTAAGCATGAGTCCGGTATTCGCATGAGCTATGGACAATTATTCGCACTTTACTCCTTCTCGCAACATCACTTAGTTCACATATGTAAATACTCGCACCATTCACATGACATATTTCATATTAGACCAAGCATATTATTTAAGGCAATAATCCTCCCTCGAAGGAGGAAAGCATAGGCAAGTATGGGAATACTAAAATTTACATGCTTTCCACCTCCTCAGTCAGATATCTTAAGCACCTTAAAGCATGCTTTCATATAGCCGAGGCACATTTAATAGGTTGACATAAGATTACTGACATTATATTAAGAATAAGTAGCATTGTTTTTCGGATACTTGTCCTATTTCCAAACTTTTGAGCGCAGAAAAGAAGATGCAATCAAATAGTCATGTTATTCCCCCCAAGCTTGGGAGCGCCCAGAAACCATTCAGACAATAAAATAGGGAAATGTTTAAAAGAATACAACTAAAGATGAGCCTAATCATGTGAAGGAGAAGCAACTTGGGAAGAATCTCCACTCCCGGTTCGCGGAATATCAGGAATGTCGCCCTGAAGAGACGAATTAGGTTCTTGACGGCCAGTCTCCGAGGCATGTTCAGTTTTGCTTGCGGACTTCCTTCTTCAGCAACTTGAGGTTCTTGATATTCTCCTTGGTTACCTTTAGCATCTATTTCATTGGTTTCGCCCTCAGAGTCAGCATTGTCTCCATTAGTTTCTCCTTCTAAATCAAACTGCTCGCCCTCGGCTCCACTCTATACTTCACCCTCAATAACTTCTTCCTCATCGATTGACCCAAATTCAACAGGTTCATCCTCAGGCACGGGAATAGGAGGAAACTCTTTGACAGGAAGCCCATTTTCTGTGGTAATCAAATCAGCAACTTCTTGAGAAACCTGGTTACACTGCCTTTGCGCTTGATGACCAACATTAGTAAGAAGAATCTTCTTAGGGCGCTTCAACAACGCATACCTATCCTCCATACGTTCCTTATACTCTTCAACACCATTATTCCTCGTCTGAACAAGCTCGTTACTCACCAAAGCAAGCTTGTTAGTAAGTTTAACCACTTGTTGCGAGGAAGATCCACCATCGCCTTTGATCACCTCCAACTCTTGTTGAGATTTCTCAAGCTTCTCCCTAAGCTCACTCAGCTCGTCCCTCAGATTCTTCTTATTTTCTGCGAAAAACAAAAACAAATTAGAATCGGCAAAGACAGTTAAAGCCAAGGCGAATCACAAAGATTAATGCAGATTATTAAAGAAACCTTCTTTCTGAACGAGTATAGAATCTAGTGCTTTTTCGTGTTGCTCCTGCCAGCTGGCATATTTAACAGCCTTGACCCTATTTTCCTCAATCTCTCCTAAGGCTTTCTCAAAATCATCATTGCCCTCAATCTTAAGGAGATCACGAATTTTCTCAATAATCACGCGAAGCACAAGATTCTCTTACTGACAATCTTGAAGGGATTTCGCCCTATCCTCAGCAATCTTATCCTTGTCGGCTGACAAAGCCCCTTTATCTTCCTTCAACTTTTTAACATCCCCCTTTAGAGTACGAACGCGAGAACGAAGAGCTTCAATAATCGCAATTGACTTCCTAAAATTGAACTTAAGGTTTTCATACTTTTTCCTAAGATCTTCCATATCATCCACCTCAAATTCAGATATTTCAAATTCTTCTCTAAGGGAATTGAAGTGCTCCAGAAGGGCTTCCCGATTTAAATTTGCGGCAACTGCGAGGTCAGATAGATTGAAGACTTCTACAAAGAATCTCATGCCCTTCGACTAAGAAAGTTGTTCTTAAAAGGCTAAGGCCGAAACAATGCGAAAATATGGAACAAAAGAATGTAAGTGCGAAAACCCACCAAGAAGCAGAGTATTCTGAGCACGAAACGTAGCAGCCCAGTTGGCATTAGGAATTGATTCCCCTTCAAGTCTATCACGATCCTTCTGGAGCAGAGAGACGTTACCTTACAAGTTTGAAACGTCAGTCCGAAGAGAAGAAATTTGTTCGGCCTGAGTGCGGAGCAAACCTACCGGCTTGCCATAATTCTCAACCTGAGTAATATTGCGACACATGTGCTGAAAATTCAAAAGAAGGATATTAGATGGGGCGATGAAACTAACCTAAAAGAAGAATACGAAAATACTAACTCACCAGGTATTCAAGTGCGATGTGCTGCTTCGGGATAAGATCTGAGGCAAACTCCCACTCAAACTGAGTAACACTAGCAGAGGATTGAGGAGCAAGGTTCAACATCATACCGCGAAGTTGAGAAAGACTAGGATCCGACACAGACAATCGGGCGATAGAAGCAATTTTAGAAGTAAAAGTCACGTCAACATTTTCAATAGCGAGAGTAGGGGAAGTTAAAGGATCTCCAATAGTCAATGCATTAAGAGAGCGAAGAGGCGAACCAATTATATTCTGCATATCATCAACGCGAGAACTCTTTCCCTTATCACCATCAGCACCAGAAGATCGCACAGCTGAAGAAGGCTTGACAGAAAGATCGATCTCAGCTGAGGCAGACTCATTGGCAGAGAGAATTTTTGAAGAGCGCGAAGAGATAGAGACTAAAGGATTCAGCACATTGACTAAAGACTTATCCTTCGGCTCGCTTTTAGATCTGCCTTTAGGCTGACTTTGGTAGTGTTTGGTAGTCTTCTCCCTTTTTGGTTTCTGCGAAATAGGAGAACTTCTACACTCAACATCTTTCTCAGGTTCATCATCTTTGCTTGCCTCCTCATCCTCCTCATCACCTTCGACTTCTTCATCTTCATCTTCCCCGTCTTCTTCATCACTATCAGTCTCCTCATCTTCCAAATCAACCTGCGCAAACTAAGTACAATAAGAAACTGAAGCAACAACATTAATCAAAGGGCGAGAAATATGTCTCACCTCTTTGGAGCGCGAAGATTTCTTCCCAAATTTCGCCTTGAGGGATTTTTTCCTCTTCTTATCTATATTCCTTTTAAGAGAAACAACCTCTTTCTCTATGTGACGGTCAGGAAAGTTTATATAAGACTAAAGGGAGGTCACCAAGTGATAACAATTCAATTGCGAAGCAATGGATGAAAAAGAACAGATACCTCTTTCGTCATTTCAGGCCAGTTGAATTCCCAAGGGCGATATTCAAGAACGAAAGGTAATCTACTAGGCTCAATAAGCGACTCATCAGGACCAGCGCGAGTATCTCGGTTAGAATCTAGAGCCCACAGAAGAGGACCTTCGACAATAAGATGATACTTCATCCAGTTCGGACCGCTCGAAAGGCGAATAAAATCATTGCTCTTACTATGCTGATCAACATCGCCCATGAGTTTTTTCTCGCCCTCCGCTAACTTAGCTCTATTTAAGAGAACACACCGATGTGAACCATCCTTAGTAACACAATAAACGACATATTTTTTTAAAGAAAGATTCGACGGTGAAATCAGCAGGATTATAAGGTTCCGCCTTTTTCGGACAAAGGGACTTCCCCACACCAGAAGCACGAAGGGAAAATTTAAGAACAATACGAATCGCGTTGCCACCCAGTTGATAGGATGCGCGAGGAGGATCCATTTTAGCAAGGATTTGATAAAATAGAGGAATCTTGGGATTGTAGAGTTGAAGAGAAAGAGCCTCCTTCAGTTGTCTAAGATCGATAGGTATACGATTCGCGCTCCATTGTTCTCTAAGAATTCTCTCCTCATCCAACAGAGTGGTAGAAGACGAATCCTATGGAACCGAGAGTGTGAAACCTCTTTTCTTAAGCTCTCTTTGAAAACTTTCAAGGTTCTCTACCGGTTTCTTGGTCGGCTTTGGTTTCGAACTTCATGGTTAGTATAGGAATAAGTATGGGAATACTAAAAGAAAAGGAAAAACATAAGCTTGGAAAACAACAACAATGGCGGAAGCAAAATCACAGAAACTATGATCATGTAATAAAGACGTAAAATATAAAGAGCCAAGGAAAAATTAACTCACCCTGAAGATGATGTAGCAACAGCAACGGGAACAGTCACATCTTGATCAGCCATGGGAACGGAAGCAAAATTGCAAAACTTGGAAAAAGAAGAAGTTGAACAGGAGAAGAAGACAGCAGAAAAGAAAAAAGATTTACCTCTCTCATAAGTATTTATCCGGAAAAAAAGCAGTAAAGACGTGCCGCTTGAAAAGGAAAAAACTGTCAACACGTGGAGCAGTTACACGGAAAATGCGGAAGCGTGTTGGGTAAGATAGAGAAGGTGAAAAAACAGGGATGACGCGAAGTTTGACCAGAGTTCTCGCATTATTCCACTTGCATAAGAACAACGAGAGAAGAGGAAAAATGTAGGGGAGAAATATCGCACAAGATAAATATACAACTTCGCTCTGGACAAAACGACCTTAAGCACGAAGACATAACAATTACTAGAAAACAAGGCGAAGAGTAGTCACGCGGAAATAAGAGAAGAGTGTGAATGAATAGTTACGCGATAAAAATAACGCGACTACTAACTTCGTCAAGAGAAGCGCGAAGAACCAAGAAACAACGCGGCAGATAGAGACAGCTTCCAAAAGCCTGGCATGTAAGATAAGCTAAAATAGAATCAGTCAACTATGATCTTGCACGTGAATCATGATTGTCTTCTATTAATAAAATTGCTTATATAAGGACTCAGAAATGATAGATGGAGAGAGAGAGAGATCAATTGAGAGAGATAAACTAAGAAAGTTATCAGTAAAGAAAGAAACAAGTTCCATCTTATAATTTAGCTTGCATCTCTATATTCCTCCATTGTTGTATACAAACTTAGCTTGAATCCACTGTAAGAGCAATATACATTCATTATAAAGAGTTTAGAAAGATCATATAAGTGTCAAAGTGGTGAATAATATCATTAACGTTTAGGTTGATCAATATGACTTAAACTTTGTGTTATTATCATTACAGGTGTGTAGTTGTGAGATTTTCCACAACTACAATGACAATTCCATAATTTCTTAACTTTAAATCGTGAGTTAGACTTTAAAATACAGGTCAATCGAAACTGGTTTGGAGAACGTTCAATTTGAACGATTCCAAACCAAAAGATCCGATTTTTGTGAGAGGGAGAGCAAAACCAACTCGCTAACTAGGTCCATTTAGCAATTTTCCGAATAGTTCGTACCATTTGGGAAACGCCTATATTACACATACTTTATAGACCTCCGACTTTAAGTCACGTTTTGTTTGTTTGTCTGTTTTTTTTTTCTTTGGGTGGTGGTTTTCTGTTTAAGTCACGAATTATTGAACTCAATTCTAGTAAAGTTTATATATCTGGTGTTTGTCCTATAGGTGCTTTAAGTCATTATTAGTTTGCTTTTATCATTGTCGGTCATAACAACTGTAAATAGTTGTAACTGTCTCTAACTAACTTTCGGTTCTGTTCGGATTATCATAGTCGGCTAGTGACCAACTGCTACTTATAAAAGTTGATGTATGCTATGAGACATTGTACTCTTTTCTGTTTACGGTAATCAAGATTTAGTTTCTCTTTTCTCAATATATCTTCATGATATCAGAGCAAAATAGCATGATCTTCATTTTTCTTTGCTTCCGAGTTCTGCCATTAAACCTACAACTTTTCTTAATTTTCTTTCTCTGTTTTGTCATGGATTTAAATATTTCTAAGATTCTCCTTAACACAATCTCTTATATCGTTCCTCTGAAACTCCAGGATCATAATTTTTGAACCCGGAAAGCTTTACTTTTACCGTTGTTCAAGAAATTCATTATTCTTTGATTCATAGATGGATCTTATCCTTGTCCCCTCAAGTATGTTTATGTTGTACGAAATACAAAACCAGATAAAACTATCAATCCGGAGTATATCTACTGGAATAAAGAAGATCAAGCATTGATTTTATGGATCCAATCAACGATTTCAGAAAGTGTGATTTCTTATGTTATTGGTCCAACAACATCCTATGATCTATGAAAATCAATTGAGGAAAGATTTACAGTTGTTTCTTCAACTCATGTTCTTCAACTCAGGATGAAACTTTCATCTTTAAAACAAGGTAATACTTCTATAATCAATTATTTGAATAAAATAAAGAAGATCTCGGATTCTCTTTCTGCTGCTGGATCTAAAATTGGAGACTACGAAATGATAGTTTATGTTCTTAATGGCTTGAATTCTACTTTCGATTCTTTATCTACTTCGATTAGAATTCGAAATCCACCTGCTACTATTGGAGAGTTTCACAACATCTTGATGAGTGAGGAAATTATATTGAAAGATAAATCTAAAACTGTTATTCATCCCGATGAATCAAAGGATTTTGCCGCATTTATACCTCATAAATCTTATTATGCTCCAAGATTCACTCATCCTCAACCATACTTTTCACCAAGATTCAATTCAACATACAGACAACCACCACTACCTCAATCTTTTCCTTATCAATAATCTTCTCCTTATCACCAACCTCCATGCTCACCATCTACATCATCTGCTTCTTCTTTCCCTATGAGAAATTCATTTGGATCTCAGATGCACAACGAATGCCACAACCTAAGCCTCCTTGTCAAATTTTCTTTAAGAATGGTCATTCAGCTATTTAATGTAATCACATAATGAATTTTGCATATCAAGGTAGGCCAATACCACATAATTTACATGTTATGATGGATATTGCTGATATTCTTGGAGAGAATCCTTGGTATGCGGATAGTGGAACAACAAATCACATCACTTCTGATTTCACTGAGTTTCAATCCTATAATGGTAATGCACAAGTTTCTACAACCAATGATGAAGGTATGCCAATATCTGACATAGGTACTTCTACAAAATTCTTATCTAATAGTATAATTCATTTACCAACTATTTTACATGTGCCAACTGCATCTCATAAGCTTCTCTCAGTTCATAAATTTACCAAGGAAAATAACTATAATATAACTTTTGAGTCTGGTAAATTCTATATAGAATTTTCCAAGGGCAGAGTAGGAATGGTCTTTATCCAATGCATTTGTCAGATACTTCTTATGCTTCTACAACAACTGCTGCTCCAAATGATGTTTCTCCTGTTGTTCTTATTGCTGTTATAATGACTATCTCAACAACTATTTAAAACCTCATCGGTTCTACAACAGAAGCAAAACCAATCCTCCTCAACAATTTGTTGATCTTCTACTAGACACTCTAGAGCAAAAATTGACGATGGGCAACCGAATAAATTGTAGGAATTGTATGTGTGATGATTTCTCTATGTAGCATTTGAATTGTACTAATACATGACTGGGGTTGATCTTGCAGACTTTATACAAATTAGGAGGGAGAAAATTTCTAGTTATGTGTATCGGTTCTCTCGGTTGTTTGCCAGTAGTGATAGCCAACGCTAATCCGAATCCAACAAGTCTGTGTGTTGAAGATTTGATTAAAATTTTCAACAATGGATTTCAAGTTAAGTTACAACAACTTACTTCCCACTTACAAGGGTCTACTTTCGTCGGAGCCGATCTTTTCACGATAGTTTATGCTCAGCTCCAAAGTCCTCTTAAATTTGGTACAAAAACTTAAACATGATTCTATATGATTCGTAATTTACTAATATTCATAAATTTAAATGGTTGTGGGTGCTACTTCAAGAAGCTCTAGTATTTGGGACACAGTGATAGAGAAATTTCAAAAGAAATTAGCTCCATGGAAGAGGAAGTTCTTCACTAAAGCAGGTAGATTACTCTTGATCCAAACCTCTTTATCCAGCCTCCTAATCTACTATATGTCCATCTTTCAAATGCATGTATCTGTGGAGAAGAAATTAAATCAAATAATGATGTTTTTCCTATGAAGTTCATCTGCTGACAAGAAAAGAATTAATTGTGGGTTTGTTTGCAGAATTCACCGTTTCCAGGAATTTATAATCCCATGGGATTACAAATTCTGGGATTCATGTAAATTCTTTGTGTGTTTGGTAACTCAATTAAAATTCATAGGATTTATAGAGTTTTCTTGTATTAAAGTCTTTGTACCGTTTGACATTACCCTCAAATCTTAAAATTGCATATATATGGGATTTAGATTTAAAAAAAAAGTGGGTCCATGAATCCCTTGATAAGTTTCCCAGCAAATCTTAGGGGGAGGGGTCGGACTCCATATGGAGGATTGGCTAGAAAACTGAATCCCGTAGGAAACGTGATTCCAAGGATTCGGGCAACCAAACATACAGAGGGAAACGTAATTCTACCAAATCCCCTGGACCCATGAATTCCACCTTTAAAATTGATTTTTGTTAGAGGGAGAGCAAAATATGATTCGGGGAGAGCAAAAATAGTAGTCGACCCACTAACTAGGACTAACTCTGTCTATATTTTTAACTCGGACTAAAGCAACCTCACTTGCCACACAAACTCTTCGCA
Organism: Papaver atlanticum; assembly: GCA_023531105.1. Taxonomy (NCBI): domain Eukaryota; kingdom Viridiplantae; phylum Streptophyta; class Magnoliopsida; order Ranunculales; family Papaveraceae; genus Papaver; species Papaver atlanticum. The sequence continues at coordinate 4,429,131 of JAJJMB010001336.1, forward strand.
CACTTACGAAACTTAACGCAATTGAATACATTAAAATTAGTTTATTTGATCAGATGATGATTAATGACAAGGATGATTCTGATATTTTCGTTTCTTTTTATTAATTCGTATTCGTTGTTTTTTCCTGTGCTTAGAATACTATCGATTGACTTTGTATCATCACCATTAAACTAAGATATAATAAGCAACGATTATGCTGACGCTAATGTTTTTGGGCAAGTTATTGTTGTCAGAGAATTAGGTGTTGATCGATGTAGTAGTGATCTATGTTAATTAACTCCACTAGCTATTGTGTTATATTCGTATTACTGAATTCTTCTTCACCTTTATTTATCCGAAATACTAAGCAACCTTTAGATTTTCTCGACTAATCATTGATTTTGATTTTATTTTGGGATTGTGTTTGATGTAAAAAGCAACGCAGTAAGATTTTTGGGTTCATAGAGAAAAAAACGATTAGAAAATCAAAAACGTGTTAGTAATTTAGTGATCAGTGGAGGTTGTTTTAGTAAACGTGTTAGTATTTTTGCTTTGGTCAACGAATCGACTACAATTTTTGCTCTTCTCGAATCGCATTTTGCTCTCCATCTAACAAAAATCTTAAAATTCTACATCCAAACCCACCATAACTGGGTAGCATGGGACAGAGCTTGCAAACCAAAGAAAATGGATGGTCTGGGAATAAGAAATCTCAGACTCACTAATAAAGCCTTACTGATAAAATGGTCATGGAGGTTTTCTAAACAAAAGAAGCAGTTGTGGAGGAGAGTCATTCAGGACAAGATGCAGACTCAGCCACAAGCAATCTGGGTGAGAGACTCTAATAAACACCAAGGAAGAGGCATATGGAACAATATCCAAAAGCAAAAACAAGTGGTGCAACAAATATCAACTGTACATATGAATAATGGGAAGGCGGTGAGCTTTTGGTAGGATGTAGGGCTGTAACTCAACTTTTTAAGACTAGATTCCCATCTATCTTTAAAATTGCTACTCATAAAAATGCTTCAGTTTCTGAGATGATAGATGCAACAGCTTGGAACTTGAAACTCAGAAGAAATCTGACACTAGCAGAAATTCCAGAAATGCTTGAGCTATTTGTTGTGCTTGGAACTCCTCCAGACCTTGAGGATGAAGTGGAAGATGAATTGCAGTGTACAACACCAGGAGGATTCGGCACAAAAACCTAATATAAGTGGATGGTAGAACAATTGCCTGACACAACAAATGGAATTCCTTTTTCTTGCATCTGGATAAAGCTTGTCCCCCCCTCCCAAAGTGTAGTTTTTCATGTGGCTTGCTGCTCAAAATTCCATTGCAACAACAGATAACCTTATCAGGAGAGGGTGTCAAACACAGAATGCAATGTGTTCACTCTGCAACCAAGCTGCAGAAACAGTGGATCATCTCATGCTACAATGTACATTCTCTCACAACATTTGGAGTTATTTCATCAATGGTTACAATATAAGATGGGTTCAAGATGGTACTCTCATCCAGCAACAACAAGCATGGAAGTATAGGAGAGGAAGAAACAAAGGAAGGAAAATCTGGCCACCGATAATATTTGCAGTGTGTTGGGCATTATGGAATGAGAGAGATAGGAAAGTAATGGCTAGGAAAAGACCTCGAGATGAAACTGAAGTAATTATAGAGATCAAAAATTTACTCTTTTTAAGGGGGGAAAAGAATTTTTTTCTTCAGAACTGCCTTCTTTCGACAATTTGTCACACACGGGAAGACAATTATAGAAAGTAGATAGAAATTACTCAAATGGGGCCCTCATTTGGGTCTTATCACATTTTATTTTTAATACAATCTCTTTTAAGTAAAAAAAAAGAAAGTTCAGATAATGGATGGGATGGGTGCAAGTTGCAATAATTGACGGTATATGGTGGGTATGTATAAAATCAATTGACTGTAAACCATTCCGTATTTCCCTGCTTCAAAAAAAAACAAAAAACATAAAACAAACGTATTTTCCTTCGAAATCCAACATGATAACAAAGATGTAAACAAATACTATGAATATTCACGGCTTCTTCATTTCCATTCATCTAATCCTCCTCGTGGTTGCCATTGCCGCCACCCACACATAGCCCAGTGCTTTTATGAATAAATAATGTACACCAGGTGATGTAAATCTTGGATAGACTGAACCTTACCATATAAGCCTACTAGTAGTATTGTAGCCTTTGCTTGATTATCTTTTGTCGAAGGAGAAATTCAGTGAACTAATTTTTTTTTGAAATATTTGGCTAGACCTGCTGTTATCAACTACTGAGCCAATATCGATTTCAATTTGGGTACTAGAAGTAGTTGTAGGAGCAGTCACTGGTGGAGGTAGATCTCGCAAATTCATTTCTTGAATATCTTTCATTTCTTCTTCCATTAAACCCCCACCAAGTTTTGATCGGCGACGATTATGTTGAGATGAAGAACCATCACTTTGGTATTGATGTAGATGAACTGGGGAACCTTCGCTATCCCTGTCCCAGTTTTCACTATCAATAATCGATAACCTTGGAGAAGTTTGTAAACTATCCGCTTCATTATGGGAATAGCGTAACAGATTAACCGGTGGTGACAGTCTGTGCATCGAGTATGTTGCTTTAGATGGATGACCCGGTGACAATCGATGAGATGGAGTTGCCGGTCTACTTGACGTTGGCGTACCTGTTGCTGTGCGTGACTGTTGGTTTTGCTTAATGTTTTTTCTAGCTGTATGGTGCCATTTTCTTAGAGCTGTTGCTACTCGGTCATTAAAAATTGTAGGTTTCAAACTCGAACCCATTTGAGTAACCAATGCGTAGAGCGGTAGTGTAACGTAGCTACATAAGATTTGTATCAGCACCCTGAAAATGTGACGTTAAAATCATAAATTTCTGCTTCTGGTAATATCTTTATATAAGCAAAATCAAAAAGATTAAATTGAGTCCGAGTTACCCCATGGAGATTCTAATGATAATATCCTCCAGATGTGCATGAAAACAAGACCTTAACCCAAATTCGTACTGGAATTTCAAGATAATTTATGGTTAGTAGCTCAAACTTTATGGTTAGCAGAGGGGTTAGAGGAAGTCAATTAACGCTTACCGAAGTCCACGCGAAGAAAGCGAGTTGAAAGGCATTCTAGAGGAACAAAGAAAAATATTACAACATTGTTTAATGTGTAGCTGGATAAATTATTACAGCTAACTCAGGTTACTACAGAGTATATTTATCAGCAAAGCTACCTGAAAAAGAACAAAATGGATGAGGTAAAGAATGAGACGGGGACGACTAAACCAGAAGAGGTCATCAGCTGGTTGAACAACAAATTCTCCTTTCACTACGTCTGTTTTTCCTTGTATTCTTAATCCCATTCTTGTTACAATCACTTGTAGCTTTGTTCCCACTGATAAAATGATCTGCACACAAAATTATTTATTAAGTACCAGAGTTGCTTTTCTTTCGGGGAACTGAGATATGTATGTGCTCATAACATTTTTCAGATTGTCCTCCGTGGTATCATGTCAAATAACCAACTTTTCAAATACCCAGAACTTGTTTACAGAATTGGTTATCCTCGAGATGCATAAATAAAAAAAGAACATGAAGATAATGAAAAGTGAAACTCACAATAAATGGGATGAAGGGCAACCATAGATATGAATACCATCCTGTAAACACCCACCAAAAACAGCAATAAATTACCTAATTAAGATTCGCAGATGCATGTAACTTGTAAGAGCCCCCAAATGAAAAGAAGGGCAAAAGTATAAGATATCTTATGCACATACCATGGGTGTTGAATAGCAGAAACAGAACAGCAAAGAACCAAATTGGTGGGCTACAAAACGGAAATATCAGAAATGTAGCTAATCATCAAATTATAGAGGGAGAGATTTTTCTTACATTTCATATATATAAACAAGATTAGTAGACAAACCTGATTCCTACAACCACTTTAAAATCTTCTTCAAGTGATCTTTTTATATATTTTTGAAAATCAAACTTGACCGAACTATGTGGAGCCAAATGAGCCTGTAGACAAACACATACAGGATTATAACCAACTTACAAAGGATGGGACAGTAACCATGTAAAGTTGGCCCAGGATAATCAGACTTGCCATGATAAAACCGTGCCGCAGAGTCAAATAATCAACTTTAGGTACCGACCGACCGAATTGTCTGAAGAAACAAACCTGAATACCAAATATGGGGAGGAAATGTATGAGTTATTATGTGGCAGTGCCTTCTGTTAGTGCCAGTTTAGAGCAGTATACACTTCTGCTAGTAATTAGTATGTACGTACTAATTAGCTAGTTTGAAATAAAGATTGATTAATTAGTTAACAAAAGGTTGGATATCAATAGGGTGCACTCATGTAGGGTTAATTCAATTAGTTTTAAGTTGAATAAGAGATATTATCACTTTTTCATTTTAAAACGGAGGGATGAGGGAATATCTTACAATCCAAATGAGTGCGGCTGAGCTGCTCCAGGAACTCAAGTGCCTTCTACCAAATGATGTATCTCTTGCAAACCTAAACCTCTCTGGATCTGTATAGCAGTTCACATTATTGACCCCAGTTAAAAATTAAAAATTATGGAATACTGAGATATAAAACAGTATGTAAAAATGTACTTAATTATATACCATGTGTAAATTGGTATTCGGCTGTCTTCGTTTCCTTTTCCCACGACTTCCAGCGTCTCATCTGAAACCCCAAAACAAAACAAACGAGAAACAACAGTTAAGAAAGTGAGGCTTTGAGCTACAGAAAATCCCATCTGCTTTAGTATAGTATATGTACCTTAAGCCTTCCCAAAGCCATGGTGACAATACAGTAAAGAACATGAGAAAGGGCTAATACAAATATGAAGATATGTAGCTGATGAATTCCATATGGTGACACAAGTGGCACTTTATTACCCTGCCAGTAAGTAAGTATATATAAGACATTAGACTAGTTAACCATGTGTGCATGCATACACAAATAAACAATAAGATTAATGAGTGAAAACACAAGAAATAATGTGATAGTCTTCATGCCTTGGCCGCGCATACATCGTAGACTCCTCCTCCAGCTAAAGCACGCCGATGAGGATACGATGATTTAGAGACAAGTCTACGGCCGGGAGTGCCCGCTAAATTGTTGGATTCAGTATTATGAAATGCTGTTGTGACGCTGCCAATGTTGTACAATTCATATTCTTGTTGCTGGGCACATGGATGCCAAGTATTTGCAACACTCTGTGGGATGCAAATCTTTGAAATGGGCACTTGTCCTATTGTTAGTAGCAATGAAATGAACCCTAGTAACATTAGCTCTGCATAAACAAATTAACCAAAACCCAAAATTACGAATCCTCTAGAATCATGTTTAATAAGACATCGTCTTAATGAGGAGTACCTGCTTTGATCTTCTCAAGTGCTTCATACAGAGCTCGTTTGCGTTTCTTTGTCAACCACTGCAAGTTTGTACCAAAAACAAAATTACTATCCATTTTTTAGCTAAACTTAACGAACGGAGCGAACTAGTAAACCCGGAGCTGATCATATATACCTTCCCAATAAGGTGGATGATATGTTCAATTATAATAGAAATCAAAACCAATGCAAAACACACCACAGCAACTGCCCATGTTGGCGTTTGCTCTAACGAACGGCCACTTCCCGCCATTACAACAGGTCCATTACAAGATAATAAATCCAAGTTCGAATAAGTTAAAACCAATAATGAGGAGTGGGGTTTATAGAAAAAGATAGAGAGCAAAATTGGTTGTAATGGTGTGGTAATAGATGAGTTTGAGTCACACCAGAGGCGCATTCACTGACTTCTTTATCCTAATTTCTCTATAGGTCCTGTAAGAGTTGCGTAACAAATTACGCAGGACTGCGACAATCTCCCTTATTTAAGTCTCTTACTAAAATTCACATGATAAACTTATATTTCTCTGACTTCCATTGTTGGGTTTGTTACACTTTGTATATCTAGTTATATAAGTTAAAAGCACAGTTGCTTACTCCAACAAGTTTGACCTTCTATGTTTGTCCAACTACTTACATATCGATATCGATGTCAATATCAACATCTTGTAGTGTTCAATACGCATATACTAATGGAATTTCTAAGTGGTATTATGTAAACTACCTGAAATTTGTACCACTAATTAAATACCAGGGTTCATTGCTATATTGCATGACAGCCCTAACTAGCTTGTCTCGGCTAATTGAATATTTTTGTCCCAGTCTATGGAAAAGAGCATTAAGAAGAACAGACAAGTAATTTAAATGCGCGACATGGATGGCCAGATGGGACCTTGGAATGAGCCCATCACAGGCAAACTGTGAAGTGGTAAATGAACATATCGGATTTTTAACTCTGTAGGTGACTCCAGATATATAACATGATCAATTCAACGGCAATATACTTCATACTGTACATGAATTAATATAAAAAACAAATAAATAAAAACAAATTAACTTTCCTCCCTCAGAAATCTAAGACGAAAGCGCAGTTCTATACAATCATCCAGCTTTTCTTCTGTCGAGGATCGTTCCCAAGTAATACTCGTTTCATCGGGTGACTTCATAAACAAACTTACAAAGATTGGTGCACCTTTCAGAAGAGCTGCAAAAATAACTACTCTTTGATCATCTTTTGTCAAATGAGAAATCTTTGGAACCAATCTTAATTGGTTTTGGCCGACTACTTTCCATAGAACCGATATCGATTTCATGTTGACCTCTAGAAGTAGCCGGAGGAGCAGACAGTGGAGACAAATCCGACAGAGTCAAATCCTGAAATTCTTTCACTTCTTCTTCGGTTGGACCTACAAGGTTGGATCGGAAATGATGTTTGTGAGACGAAGAGCTATCAAGCTGGTACTGATGTTGGTGCATTGGAGATGGTGAACCTTCGCTATCCCAATTTTCGTTGTCAATATTTGATAACCTTGGAGATGTTTGGAGACTACTATCAGCTTCTTGACGGTAATAGCGTAAGAGATGAGTCGGTGACGTTCCGTGCGTTGGTGTTCCTGGCCTACTTGATACCGGGGTTCCTGGCCTACTTGACAATGGCGTTACTGTTCGCGATCGTTGGTTTTGTTTAATTTGTTTTTTAGCTGTATGATGCCATTTTCTTAGAGCTGTTGCTATGCTGTCATTAAAAATTGTAGATTTCATACTTGAACCCATCTGAGTAACCAATGCATAGAGTGGTAGAGTAACATAACTACACAAGATTTGTACCAACACCCTGAAAAAATGAAATTCGGAAGAAAAATGTGATTTGTGAGTACATATATTTTGTGATAAATTCTCGTTAGTGTGAATCTGAAAATGCCTTACCCCATTGAGATTCTGATGACAACATCCTCTATGTGTTCATGGAAACAAGATCTCAACCCAAATTCCCACTGAAAATTTCAGAAGCAACAAATGAGATTATAATTGATTCAAAAAATAAATAAACTACGATGTGAACTGTGAATTAAGTATCAAAACTCTACTAAACTTTGTTAGTAAACCCAAGCTGCCCAACTAGAAGTAACTGCCACTATGACTGATGCAAGGTTTTAAGGCAAATCGACAAATGTTACTGGGAACCCTGAATAAACTCGCGTAATTAAGTGAACCTTAAAGTAACATCAACAACGCACATTATTATCAACTAGCCACTTGTAACATTGTAAAAGAAATGAATTTCAAATTAGTACTACTTACCCAAGTCCATACGAAAAACGCCAGCTGAAAGGCATTCTGCGAGAACAAAGAAGACATTTGCAACATTAAGTAATGACTGAATAGAGATTACTGAGTGCTATTTCAAATAAATTTACCTGAAAGAGAACGAAATGGATTAAGTAGAGAACGAGACGTGGGCGACTAAACCAGAAGAGGTCATCAGCTGGTTGAACAACAGGTACTCCTCTCACAATGTCACTTTTCTCTTGTATCCTTAACCCCATTCTTGTTATAATCACTTGTAACTTCGTTCCTACTAGCAAAATAATCTGCATTCAAATTAGTAAATTTAAAGATATCAATGAGTCGTTGCCCCACAAGGACTCTTTCATAAGAAAGATACGAGTGATCGACCAAGAATAAACGCAACAAATGTAAGAGAAGCTTACAATGAATGGGATAAAGGGTAGCCATAGATAAGAAAACCATCCGTGGGTGTTGAATAGCAGAAACAAAACAGCAAATAACCAAATTGGTGGGCTACAAAATTTAAAAAACATCAAAATCAAATACTTAATCAAAGAATTGAGAGAGGAAGAATCTCTAGCGCGTCCTAAGAATATATCAACAAAAGACAGTGGTCTACGCACCTGATTCCGACGACAACTTTGAAATCTTCTTCAAGTGATCTATTTATGTACTTCTGAAAATTAAACTTTGTTGAACTTTGCGGTGACAAATGAGCCTGTGGATATACGACAGTCCGTTAGAATCAAAATATTAGCAAGTAACACTGTAATTATCATACGAGTAATCCGACTTACCATAATGAAACCGTGTCGAAGGGTCAAATAATCCACTTTAGGTACTGACCTAACAAATTGTCTGAAAAAGCAAACCTGATCGCATAAAACCGTAAGCATTAGATACTACCGACATAAAAAAAATAAAAAAATGGACAAAATCCATATATATAGGAAATAAGAGTCCCATATGCATTTTAAACGCAGGTCTTTCATACTGTGGCAGCGCATCGAATTGTTGTTGTCAATATTATGATGTTTTGAAATTATATGCGTTTGAAATTGTAGCTGAAATTACCTACGGAATTTGTTGGGATAGTCCAAATTCTACGTCTCGTTACCTATGGGTCTATTATTCGACTTGGTTACATCTAAATACTTAATTAAGGTTGACTATCAATTCCTAATTTACAAGCTAAACTGCCATTTTGGTCTTCTCTACCTTGCGGCACCTGGCATCAGGTGATCCTAGTTTTAGAAAAATACCATACGAAATGTCAAAAAAAACTTCAATGTTTTCTCGTGTATCATGTTAACAAAATACTGGAGAACTCATTAAATTCATTGAGTTGTTTAGCCTTTATGGGTGTGTAGGAATTAGGATCCTACTGGTGAATCTAATAGCTAGATTAGGACAATCTAGTAATCTATGTGAATAGGCTTACTTAATGCGCAAGTGTCCACTATTTACACTCCCATCCAATACCGTTATTACATTTGTTTTTGTTGAAATGGAAAGTTATTAATTTAAATTGATAAATTATTTGAAGTTGACATGGTGTCGTAGGCTCGTAGAATTGGTTGAAATTAGAAAAACTTTAATGTATGATTAGTTATTTCATACTCCTGATCAATGACTATAACCTACTTAATTATTAGTTATCTCATACATTAAGTTGGAATCAAAACGAAGACAGTAATTAAGTCAAAGGCCAGTTATATACTACTAGTATTTAGGTTCTCGGTAGACGGTAAAAACCTACCACCCAGATGAGAACAGGTGATTTACTCCAGAAATTTAAGTGCCTTCTGCCGAATGATGTATCTCTTGCAAACCTAAACCTATCAGGATCTGCATAACAGTTCATACAAAAGTAACTATAATTTATGAGAAATCTGTAAAATCGTTGGGATATGGTGGAGAATGCAAGTAAAACTGTACCGTGGGTGAATTCGTATTCAATTGTTCTTGTTTCCTTTTCCCATGATTTCCAACGTCTCATCTGGAAAAGATAATAACTGAAACATGTTAATACAGTAGAGATATGGATGCTAATACGTACTGTTGGATATCATATGCATGTATTTAGTGATTAGTATGTACATACCTTGAGCCTTCCCAAAGCCATGGTGAGAATACAGTAAAGAACGTGAGAAACGGCTAACACGAAAATGAAGATGTGTAGCTGATGGATACCATCCGATGATACAAATGGTACCTTACCCTGTACGTAAAATTTTGGATTAGAAAAACAAAGTTAATTTTCCAACAAAATATAAACTGAATGGCAGTACGTAATTAAAGCTTTTAGATGTTTAAGTTATAGATCATGCCTTCGCTGCGCATACATCGGTGCTTCCTCCGGCTAAGACACGCCGATGACTTGGAGTTGAATTTGATGATAATCTTGATATATTAGAGAGAAGTTTTCGTCCCAATGTACCCACCATGTCTTCTGATTCATTGTCGTCGGCGTTATTAGATGTTGTTTTGTCGCCACCGCTGTTGTTCAATCTAGTTTCTTCTTCACCATTACATGGATGCCATGTAGCAGCAACACTCTTGGGTATGCAAATCTTTGAAATGGGCCCTTGTCCCACTGTCAGTAGCAATGATAAGAATCCTAGCAACATTAGCTCTGATTTGATCTTCTCGAGTGCTTCATAAAGAGCTTTTTTATGTTTCCTTCGAAACCACTGCAAATTTTGTAGACTGGGTGTTATTAATTAGTTGAATTCAGTTTATACAACATGTAGTACTCCAGCTTTTTTATATACACTAACATGTAGTAATTAAAAACTAAAAATTAGTTGAATTCAGTTTATTTGTACATCACAAATTAATACTGGTACGGTCGTACCTTTCCAATGAGGTGGATGATATGTTCAATTATGATAGATATCAAAACCAACGCAAAACACACCACTGCAACTGCCCATGTCGGCGTTTGCTCTAACGACCGACCTGTTCCTCCACCTCCCGCCATGTAACCGGGAATTGATGAAAACTAACAGGATGTTTTCGTTTCTTTTTCTTTTTCTTTTTCTTTTTAACAAAAAATGACCAATGAAACAGTAGTTCAACACTTAAGAATACAAATGTAACGGATTAACAGTCTTTATGGGTGTGAAAGAATTTAGTTATTGAATATGATGATGAATGATTGATAAAAAAGAATGAAAGAATGCACCCAGAGAGAGAAGAGAAAGATAGAAGAGTGTTTTTTTTTTTTTTTTTTTTTTTTTGAAGCATGAATATATAAAGATATAAGAGATGATAGTTTATAGAGAGAGAGAGGGATTTGAGAAAACTGTGTGCAACAAGGAAGGGGGGAAAGGGACGACTTTTGACTTCATAAGAGACAGATTCAAGGAGACTGATTGACTTGTCTTTTTTTACATCATAAGAAATGCCGTAGGACCGCGATGATCCTTTTGAATAAATCTTTTGTATATAATATTTTATTTTATTTTTCAAGCAATGCATATATTAAAAGGCAACTAGACTGTTATTACACGAGGGAATGTGATTCTCCTAGAATCGCCTAATAGAATATGATTAAGAAAAGTCGGGTTCGTCTGATCCCATATTGAGGTTGAGTAGTTTACATCTTGGCTATCGTCCACCGCATAGTTCGCTAGACCATCTGCTGCTTGGTTTCCTTCTCTGTAATTATGCTGAATAGCACAACATGGAATTTGGCGCATCCGGTGCTTAATTTCTGCAACCATTTCTGAAATATACCAAGGGGCTTCTGTTGGAGTTTTAATTACGTGTATGAGACTTTCAGAATCTGCCTCAAATAACACTTTAGGCCATCCTCTTTCCGTGGCAGTTCTGGTTGTTAATACTGTTGCCCATGTTTCTGCTGTGAGCGTTGAGGTTAATCCTAGAGGCTGAGCAAGAGCCATTATCGTTTGCGCATTCGAGTCCCTGCAAATGAAACATGCTCCCGCCATACGTGGGTGGCCTCTATCAGCTCCATCAGTGTTGACTTTAATCCAATTTGGTGCTGGGTTGCACCAACCTACTTGAATGGTTATGTTTGTAGCAGTTCGAGGCGGCGGTTCTCCCGGGAGAACTGTAGGGGAGATCGTTAGAGCCCATTCAAATTCATGTTGTTGTGCCAAAGATCTTTCCATAATGTCTACGAGAGTGGATGGTGCTTGATTGAACACGAGTTCATTTCTTGTCGTCCAAAGTGACCAGAATAGAAAACAACATGCTGTGATAAAAGATTTATTGCCCCGAGTTTGGAGAATTTGTGAAATTGTTGTTTGGGGGGTTACGGTAATTGATTGGTTGTTTCCTTGGTGTTGGGTTGTTGATATGCGGTTTGAAAGGATGGTCCAAGTGGATATTGTTATCGGGCATTGAATAAGCATGTGTTCAGATGTTTCTGGTACGGAGTTGCATCGGGGGCAAAGGTTGGTATTGGAAAGGTTGATGTGATGTAACTTAGATAAGGTTGGTAAACCTTCGTTGATAGCTTTCCACAAGAAAAGCTAAATTTTCGGAGGACATGGTAAGGTCCATAAAAAGTTGGCTGCTGGGAGGAGGTTTGGGTGTGAGAGGTTATCTTGTTGGATTAGACAACTATACCTGGATGCAGTGGTGTATTTTCCGGATTTAGTGTGGGGCCAGATTATTTTATCCGAGGTGCTGACATTAGGGAGGTGGATGTTTATAATGTGTTGGATGGAATTATGTGGGAGGTTGTTTAGCTGATCATGGCTCCAATTATGAGAAAAGAGGTCAATTAACTCATCTACAGATTATATAGGGGAGCACTGGGTGGGATCGAGATTTTGAAAGTGTGGTATCCAATTAGCTTGAATAGGGGTATCTAAATCATTTCCTATTTGGTGAAATAAATGTTGTTTTACCGACGGTACGAGAGACGCCATTTGTTTCCATTGCAGGCTGGCATTAGAAGGAATTGTGATCTCACCTTGGAATATTGGTTGATGTTTGAGGTACTTCTCGTTGAAAAGGCCGGTGCAGATGGAATGCGGCTGCGCATGAATGTTCCATATCCGTTTCATGAAAAGAGATTTGTTGTGGTGGCTACTCTTTCTGATTCCGAGTCCTCCCTCTGCAATCGGCTTGTGTAATTTGTTCCATCCTATTGGGTGAAACTTTCTCACAGAAGAATCATGTCCCCCAAAAAAAAATCCTGGCAATCCGATCAATTTTTTTGTGTACCTGGGTGGGGAAAAGCTGGGTTTGCATAATGTGATTGGATGTTGGTGTTAGAGAAGTTTTAATAAGTACTAGCCTCCCTGCCTGGTTAAGGCATTTTGTCATCCATCCCTGAGCTTTACGAGCCAGTCGTTGGAGTATAGGTTCGAAGATGTGTCGAGAGTTTCTTCCGTGCCTGAATTGAACTCCTAAATATATAGGTGGAATTGAAGTGGTTGGCATGTCGTAAAATTGTTTCAGAGAGTTTATGTTATTCTGTTATAGCCGCGGATGATGGATGATTGTTGATTTTGTTGTGTTGATTATTTGTCCTGCTGAAGCGCTGTAAGATTGAAGTATCCTCTGTAGGTGATTGCTGCTTTCCAGGGTGGCTTTGTAAGTGATTAGTAGATCGTCTGCATACATTAGATGTAAAATGGGTGGTGCCTTTTTTTATATTCGGAGACCTCCGACCATATTTTTTGCTTCAAGAATAGCATGATTTGTTGATAGAATTTCTGCACAAATAATGAAGACGTAGGAAGATATCGGATCACCCTGTCTGATACCCCTAGTAGGTGTGATGAATCCATGAGGTGTACCATTGATGTTGACCGAGTAAGTGACTGACTTGATACATAGCATGATATACTCCACAAATATTGATGGAAATCCCAGTTGTGTAAAAGCTTTTTTGATGAATCCCTAATCAAGGCTGTCGTAAGCATTCTGGATATCTAGCTTTAGAGCTATCTTGGGGTCTTTAGTGATTGGAGACGTTTTGATGTGGTGGAAAAGCTCTCTGGCAATTGCTATGTTATAATGTATTGATCTTTGAGGTACAAATGCACTTTGGTATGGGCTTATTAAGAATAGAAGAAGGGGGCGTAATCGGTTGAAAAGGATTTTTGATATGATTTTTTAACTGACATTACAAAGGATGATAGGTCTGAATTGGGATGGTTTTGTTGGATTGTTGACTTTTGGAATGAGTGTTATGTTTGTGTGATTCATGAGAGGGTGTATGTTTAAGGAATTGAAAAACTCTGTACCATAACTATAAGTTGTAGGTGAGTGGTATCCCAGAAAACTTAAAAAAAACTTACTGGTGTATCCGTCCGGTCCCGGAGCACTTTCCGAATTAATGGAGAACAGAGCTTGCTTGATTTATTTCACTGTAACTTCCTCAGAGAGACTATCACATTGTGATGATGTCAATCTTGGAGTGATTTGCTCAAAGAGTGTTTCATCTATCGTTGTATTTGGGGCAGTGTATTGGGTAGTGAAATGATCCAGGATGATCTTTATGTTGTTACGGCTTCGGTGGATGGTTGCCTTTGTATGGAAGAAAGTCGTATTATTGTCGCCCGATTGGAGCCATTGAATTCTGGATATTTGCTTCCAGTATGTTGCATGGCATTGGAGTAATGTAAGGTGTTGATTGCGCAGCTCTTTGTCGCGCTGTATCCAGAAATTTAGTTCCTCTCCGGTGTGAATAGCGCACTGATATTGAGCCATTTGAATTTCTGTCGTTGATTTTTTAATTAATGTTGGAAGGTGACCAAAAGTGTTCTTGTTCCATTCCATCATAGTTTATCCTGTTGTGACTAATCTTAGTTGAAGATCTAGAGCAGAGTCTGAATCATTTTGTTGCGTCCATGCTGATTCAATAATCTGCTTGAGCTGTGGATGTGTTAGCCACAGATGTTCAAACTTGTAATTTTTTTGTCCTTGACAGTCGATTGCTTTGGTATGCAGCAGGATGGGAGCGTGATCCAAAGCAATCCTCGGGAGGTGAGTAACTCCTGCATGAGGATTTGTTGTTCGCCAATGTTGTGTTGAAATTGCCCTATCAAGCCGTTCCATGATATTGTCTTGATCCTGTTAGTTGTTTGTTCAGGTGAATGGGTCCCCTCGAAATCCTAAATCGATGAAACCCATTTGATTAATCATCGTTAGAAATGGCTTGGTTTGACTATATGTGATCTGTCTTCCTCCTTTTTTTTTCGATTGATCCATTTCGTCATTAAAATCTCTTATCAGAAGTCATTCCGTTGAAATGTTGATATTAGGGAAGATTGTTGGGAAATCTTGCCAAAAATCCGCTCTTGCATCCGGGTGTGGAGGACCGTATATACCTATGAAGAGCCATGGTTGTGTAGGGGTGGAGGTATGACAAGGACGTGGATGTAACTTTGGGACTGAAGTAACACTTGAATATTTAGGTTGTTCCACATGAGACAGAGTCCTCCTCGTCGACCCACCTTGGGAACAGATGTTAGGTTTTGAAACTGAAGAGACTAAGCAAGACTAGACATATGACAATCATTGGCTAAAGTTTCAGAGAGAAATAATATATCGGGCTTATGTAATGATACTAGTCCTTTTAGGTGTTGTATCGTTGGTTGATTGTTGATGCCTTGGCCATTCCAGGCTAGGATGTTCATGATGTGGTTTAATTAGTTTTTGGGAATGAGTTTAATTAGTTTTGGGGAATGGGAATGGGAGAAGGCTTAGTTCATATAATTTAGGTGGATGGTTTAGGTGAGCTGTGAAAAAAATGCACATAAAACAAACACTAAAAACAGATAGATTAAAAATGCTAAGTATCAAGGTTGTGAAGAAAATTGGAATGCTAGAGTGCCATACTTGCGCCGGGAACGAGACATGAACAGATGGAAAGCAATAAGTATATACCAAACAAGCAAAATGATGGATTAGATCTAAAAAGGAAAACCACCCAGCAAAAACAAACTAACCGCTTCTTCTTCATAAACAAAGACAAACGACCAAAATAAAGTTTTTTTTTCTTCACCAAGTATTGGACGACCAAAATAAAGTTAAAAATAATAAAAAATAATTCCTCAAATGATTATAAAATCCCGGATGCAAATTTTCTTGGGGAGAAAAGCCATTGACCGGATGATCCCAAGAATGAGCACGATAAAGACGGGTAAAAATATCATAAGAACAGAACATTGGGAGATAAGCAGGCAAAATCATCAAGCGAAATAAACTGAATTCGGGTCCAAAAAAACGATTCCATAGTCTAACTATGCCAGCAAATAAAATAGCTTTTACTATAAAGAGAAGTCAACATATAATGACTTAGTTTGCCAACACGTGGCTATGAAACTTCTGATACGAGGCTTACCTAAAAAGCCAATACGTGGCTACAAAGATTACCGACAGAAGCAAAGCTTCTTACAAGCAATACCTAGTTTGCCAACACGTGGCTATGAAACTACTGATACGAGTCTTACCTAAAAAGCCAATACGTGGCTACAAAGATTACCGACAGAAGCAAATCTTCTTACAAGCAATACCTAATTTGCTAACAGGCACACTTCTCAAGATAAAACTTCGAGATCAAGAAAATTGAAGATATTTTCTTACAAACCGATTTAGAAACAAATCAACCCGGTCTTACATGGCCGAATTGGATCAAATCTTCGAGAGATGAATCTCCTAAAGATGAAAAAAATAGGATAAACAAATCCTTCTTCTATAGCATAGAGAACCATTACCCAAGGAACAATGAAACCTTGGTCCCTATTAAAATTGCTTCTTCATTAACATTTCAGTATCATCAAAGAAAAGAACTAACTCTCTAAAACAGCTACCGATAATCACCGGAGGACAAAACCAGAAATCCCCAATCTTAAAGCATAAACTTAAATCTCGACCCATATTTGTACATTATAATTAGGAACCAGGCAATCAAAGAGGAAGATCCAATAATAAAGACGAAATTTAAATAAGAAATAAACACACTGAAGAAGCAACACAAGAACCACATACCGGAAAAAGAAAAGGAAATCTAATCCATCATTTGCAGTTATTCCAAAATTACCTGAATGGGGAAACCCATCTGATTCGGTCCCGCCCGGCAACAAGGTACGGCATCCCAGGAGAGACTACTCGTGACTCGCCATTCTGTATCTTATTTAGTAAAATACAATTGTAAAAATCCTCCTTGTTATATGTTTTGACCCGAGTTAGCAATTCATAGTACTAGAAAAGGTAAACATACGAATATTATTTGTTTTGTCGGAATGTAATTCCGGTCCATTATTCGGTCAATAGATTCGTGATTCTCGAAGGTATGTGTGTTATTCATTTTAGCGATACGGATTTTGCATGTAAAACTCGGTATATATTGACCTGTAAAATGTCATATTTTGCATAATTTCGCTTCAGGTATTATGCTTTAAATGAACTACACATCAATATATGCAATACAATCAGCAAATAACATGTACATTGGTGGTATATGGCTTAGATTGGTGTATATGAACTTTTAAAAATAAAAATTCTGATAGAGAATGATAGTTTAGTGACAACATGGTAAAGTAATATACACACCACATACTTCAGTAATTTACATGTATAATTCGTTTTAGGCTGGAAATTCGCAAATCTAAATCGGGATCACAAACGTACGGACTCACAAATTATACGAGTATAATTCACGAATTTACCGACTAGAGCCTAGCCTTTCCTTGTTTGGAGTAACAAAATGATATCATATGATTTCAAGTTACGAAACTTGCTTACTCCACCGGGTTGCCCCAACATGTCAGCTGTCATGGTTGGTTTAGTATTTTATCATAAAGAAATATTTTTGTGTCTGAGACAGAGGCTTTGTCCAACAAGGTTCTGTAAATATCATATCATGGATGCGATGTTAACATTTACCTTTAAATATGAAACATATTATAGGAGCTCCTAGTTTTTGGTTTTGAGTGCTCACAAGATGACAAAATCGAGTCATCAAATACTAGTAATCTCCAAAACCCACTATCCTACTAGAATCTCTCGATTAATTAGTGCTAATGATTATTTATATTAATCACTGACTTAAATAAGGATTATGATCAGATTAGACTAATAATTTGCTTCATAGTTATTGTTTGAAAATCAAAATCTTTTTTTTTTTGTTGTTTTTTTGAAAATCGAACCTAAGTAGTATATGTGGTTGGTTCCCAACCATAAGTAATACATATACTTGGGAGTTCCTAATTTTTATAACCGTAGACAAATTGAGGGACACTCACAGTTAGGAAAAAAAATGAAGCATAACTACTTACGGTTGAGAAAAACAATATCAAAAAAAAAATGGAAAATTAAAACTACGGTTAGGAACCAAATTATAAGTACCATATAAGGTAGGGAGTTACCGTAGGCGAACTCAGGGTCACCTAAAGGTTGGGAAATATGTGAACTTTAACTACCTATGGTTGGATATTGCAGGTACAAAAGTTTCCTAAAAGATTTCATCTACCGCCGGGAGTTCATATTTTTCCAACCGTGGAGTTGGTATACGGTTGAGAATTCATATTTTCCTAATCATAGAGTTGAATTACGGTTGGGAAATATTTAGTTTCCAGTCGTATGCAGTTCTGAAATTGATTTGTGAATTCTTAATTTGATCAAATTCAACTTGTTCACGTAATCAAAACCAACGAATAAGGTTGGGTTTTTCGATTCTTACCTGAATGAAGTCATTACGTTGGAAAAGCATAGCTTTTCAAAAAATAATTTCTAAATTCCTAATTTGATCAAATCTAACCTATTCATCATCCCGATGGCGAGGAGGGAGAGAGGAAACAGAGAGAGAAAGGATAAAGGAAGAAGAGGAGATGAATTAAATTCAAATGAGATTTAGGTTTCTGGTTTTATTTAGATTCAGGTTAGTTATTGAAGGGTATTTTGAACTTTTAATATAGATTTAAGTTGTTCCACCACACCATTGTTTGCCTTTAGTAATGGTTCTCTACAGTTGCAAAATGGACTAGCAACGACAACCAGCCGTTGCGAAAAATGATATCGCAGTTTTTTCGCAACGGTTTTCTGGCGAGCAAAGTGTGTTTTTTTCTGACTTCGCAACGGTTTCAGCCGTTGCTAAAAAAATTGCAACTGCAGCGCGCCGTTGCTGACATTTTCTCGCAACGTCTTGATACAGTTACGAATTCTGAAGTTCGTAACGGCTGGTCGTCGTTGCTAAACTTAGAACCGATTTTACCTGGAACAACTTATCTTATCCGAACCATATATTTTTGTACTGTTTCTAAGTTTAACAATAGCTCGCAGCCGTTGCTAAATTTTCGCAACGTAAAAAAAAGTCAAGTCAATTTCTATTGACCAAGACAAACTAATTCCCTGCAACAATTTCAGGCCAACTTAAGGAAAAAAACAAAGACAACACATACACATGACTTACAAAGACAGACATTAATTGGGTGTTGAACAAAGACGTCAGCCATTCATTTTCAGGCAAAATTACCCAAATTCAGGCATATTTCAGACCTATTTCATGCCAACTCCAGGATAAAATACAGATAAAATTACTAAGAAAACATTAACTGAGTAATTAACATAGACGTCTGCCATTCATTTTCAGGACAAATTACCCGGATTCAGGCCTACTTTAGGCCAAAACACATAAAACATATAAACAAAACTTATAGAAAGATATTGAGTGGGTACTGAACAAACAAGTCTTCCATTTGAACTTAGACAAGCATATAAGCATTTATGAAATTCAGTTCTAAGTTCAGTTTGAACTAAGGCAAGCGTGGAAATATTTCCTAAGTTGTTAAGTTTCTATAGAATGGTAAGTCCAACCATAAAGAACTGAACAGTGTAAACACATACCTGTGAGCTGGGAGTGTGAGTTTCTTATTTATCGGAGTGTAAGTACTCTGTTACAACATAAAAAACAGAGATCTAAGTTCACCAGTTTAACAATCATTGTACTCTGCAGAGATAAGTTCACCAGGTTAACAATCATTGTACGCTGTAGAGGTATAAGTACTCTGCAATCCATAGTATTTCATACATTCACCTGAAATAAATAAATCGTATAACAACAGCAACTATAGATTCAGTTGCTTATGATTCTTTTTAGTTTTGTATTTGCAACATGATAGTACTCCAAGTCATGACCTGCTTTACATTCCAGAAAGTCCCATAGTAATAATAGTTGTACACAACAAATATGCAAGATTGTGTGACCATTAAATAGGTTACTAAGTGGTATCCCCCCTATAACAATCCTGTAACTAATGCCATGTTTCTGTGAGCACTCAACATGTATTCTACCGGATTTACATCATATTCATCAAACTAGCACAAGTGGAATAAGTAATGAAATAAAAGCTTACTGAGATTATGAAGACGTAAATGTTGCCGCGATGATTCAACCAATACAATTGAAACCTTTAACACCTGTGTATCCACCAGAATTCAAGTGTGAGTGAGGAATTAAATATGGTTTTGATGAGAATAGTTGAGAGAATAATAATAATGAATAAACAACAACCAATAATCATCAAACAAACATGTATTTTGACAAATAAAAGGTTTCAGAGGTATAAAGAAGAACTTAACCTACTCAAATTAATTGAAACACACACACTGAGGCACGAGATGATCCCAAACCCCCTAAATCCACTTCTCATCAGCAATAGTGATCATTAAGCATAACACCTCGCAAAAAAATATATTGAAGATTAATATTCAACCATGTAAACTGGAAAAGATAAGCATAAACTGATGAAGTAGTTACCAGGGTTTGATATTCCTTGGATGGCTACTTATACTTTAATTGCCTTAACTGGAGTCACCTGCGCAATCACCATAACAGAATAGAAACCAAACATACTTGCATAATACAAATAGAAACACGGGGATTAAAATCAAAATATATTCATAATTATTAAAGTGGTTTCAGGTAAAGGTAATACTTATGCACAACGTCATAAGAGTCTCCTTTAAGCACAATAGCATATTCTTTCGTAGCACATCTCCAAAAAAATACATCCACCCTTCTAATCATATTTGACGCACATCATTGCATGAACCACAAATCCTCCAATTCCAACATCTTGAAAGGTCGTCACAAATTTATTAGATTTTATAGTCAATTGAGTTGGAATGAGAATGTGAGCTACCAACACCTTTGCAAGATTAGCTAGTGCATGCGAGCCGTGATTTATTTTTCCTAGCTCACCAGTATAAAGTTTACCAGTTGCGATGACTTTACCCTCAATGTTAAGCAATGAACACTGCGGCATACCAGAAGCTGTTGTCGATCGAGCTGGAGATATGTTCTCGACACGTGAACTTAAGTTAGCACCACTGTGAAAAGGTGAACCAACTCCATGACCAAATGAACACCCCTGAACATGTGAACTGTTCGACGCAACAAATGATGATGGAATTGCAGCTTGAATATCCTTTACAATATGACATAATGTTCTAAACCCGTCTATCAGAACCTCCATCTTACCGCATATTTCATCCACCTTATGCTTAAGAACTACATCCTTGGACTTCATTTCGTATACTTTAGCACGCGCAGGAGCAAAATTATCAACTTGTGTACGCGAAACAGGACCAACAGCGTGAACCCGTCCCCTTGAATCCTTTCCAAATGCTCCAGTCAATGCATCTTTACTTCCTGGCTGAGTACCTGCATCTTGTAACTCCTTGATCACTTGTTACTTTTTATGAAGCTCAGCATGTAGTGTTGAGCATAGCATTCTGTAAGTTAAATCACGATAACTAGTATATGTATAATTTGAGAGGACATGTTATAAATGGAGAAAATACCTGACTTACGAAGTATGGCTGCGCACTAGGTAAAATTCCACCACCCTCTTGTGTGTGAGATTTTACCCACACATCAGATGAACTGACTTCTACACCAGGAATCTCGCTCTCCTAACACACATATATGATGAGTCGGTGAATATGAATCAAACATTATCCGTAAGGATTAAAAGGAAACATTGTTGAAACTAAACTATACGTACCAGACTAACTTTAACCAAGCAATATGAGGTTTGCAACCCGAGGTATGAGAGTAGTCATACAGTGTTTTTTTCCCCGATGATCAACTCTACTTTAAGCTGCTTTTTCATTGTTTTCATTCTCACAAAATATTACTCAGTCTTCTGGTTTTACATTTGGAGGAGTGTGTTTAATCCTATCTTCGTGAGTAGTATATATATATCATAATGGTATACTCGTAGCACATACTTAAACCTCCTTCATGGTTCAGTCGTTGACTTTACCAGAGTTTTCTTAGAAGTCTCAGGTAAATCATATGCTTTATGGAAAACAAATAGAATGTACTAATACATCTATAACTCCCTCAAAACAGAGTCAACACTGTTGTGAACAGAAAGCAGAGATAGGATAAATATTATACCTTTAGTTATTTCCAAACGTCATCTTTATACTCTTGATGCACATGCTTCCAGGTTTTGAATGAAACATGCACATGTGTACGAATCAAGGCGCCCTTCCGGTGGCCAAGTTTTTTTGCATGCATTACGGGAAACGGGAAGTCCATTTTCATTTACCTCCACTTCTGCTTCCACAATAACCTGCAAACTACAAGTAATTTTGTGATTATCATGAAATCTATAATAACCTTGTCACGATGCACATACATATAACAATGGAACTTATTAAATAAAAACAATGTATTCAGATTGTGCCAATAATAAAACTGCAGAATAAACACGGTGGTAGTCATATCATTTTAAACTACCGAATTGACACATATAAGTTTTTCTAAACTCTCGTTTTCAATAAGCACAGACTGATAAGTAGTGGGAATTTCAATATCATCTACTCGTAAAGTTAATCGTTTCGGAGTATGTAAGACCACAAACCATCTCTCAACAGAAAGACCTCGTTGAGTAGAACACTTGGGTTGCTTCAGATGCAAGGATAAAGGGTTTATCTTGCACTCTATCAATACTTTTCAGCTTAGACAAGTTAACCTTTATAAAGTATGAGTTTGGATCAACCATGTATCTTTTTTTCTTATCTTCAAACGTAACCCAATCACAATAAAATACAATTTCCTCAAATTCCATGTAGTTTAACTTGATAATCTTCTTAATGACTCCATAATAAACTACTTCCGCTTCGATGAAATTTCTGTCAGTGGACTTTGCTCTATGCCTCGTAATTGCTCTCATCCATACACCACTGTTTTGTGTTACCATTCGATTATCGTAATCTTGTGGGAAGAAGACAAAGCCATTGACTTGGTACTTCTTATACGACCGTGCCTTGAAGAGAGGTCTCTGCGCTAGTCGCTAAAGTGTTGAATCAACATCATTAGCTTCTAACAAATGCAGATAAACATGTATTCAAAACAAAAACCATCATCATAGTTTACTATAAAGCAATTCAGTTGTGCACATATTAACTACCTCGTCCCGTAACCATAACATAAAAATCTTTGAGGGGGGGCTGGGATGAACGATTTTTATGACCATGAGACTTGCGGCTGCTAACACATGCATGATACTTCCTGCAATGGCACAATAATATAAGAATTTTCAGATTGACATACCTAATAATCAAATAACTTAACTCCATGAAACTAAAAAGTTCTACCTTTTCCAGTCATCTATTCCAACATATTTCGATTTAGGATCCAGTTGCGAGCTTGTTCAAACTGTATTGTGGTTAAATTAATATCCTTGGATTTACTTAACGGCATCTCATCAGAAAACTCATCGTCATCATCTAATAAGGCAGGTCGAGTATGTTTATGAGTACCTTCACCATCTTTTGGCACTTCTTCTATGCAATATAAGCTAGCTTCTTGCATGGTATACCTGTTAGAGAATTGATCGGTCGAACTTGCAAGTGTTGTTATCTCAAGCTTGTTGTAAAATTTATTTGATCAAAAATATATCTTGATTTCTAGTCTACTACGTAGTCATGTCTCGGTTTAGGATAAAAGTGTGTAGGTTAGCATCGGACTTCACCGCGTTCACCATTTGAAGAAGAAGATCAACTGAAGACTTTGGATTGGAGATCAACTGAAGAACTCTGGAGAACTTCTTCGACAAAAGGTATGTGAAGACTGAACCATCTATTCACTCAGATATATTTTATTCTATCTAAAATGAGAATAAGTCGTATGACTAAGTAGACTTTAAATTATTGCACAATGAAAATTTCGAGCTGTGTTTATTCAAAATATATTTCTCGAAATATGACTTAAGCTATATGTCATTCGAACAATTTTTGTTTAAGATGATCAATTGAAAATAGCCTTGAACAATAATATGTGTGAGATTATCATTACTCTGGAATGTTTTGATTTGATTCATTTCAATCATGTGAAAATAACCTTGATCATTTTACATGATCAGTATGAGACAATCATCTCATGATAACTTGGGTTGTTTTGTATTGATTAAGTAATCATTTGAGAATTACTTGGAACAAGTGATATGTGTGAGATTACCATTGTCGTATTCCGGGGATGTTTCAAATTGATTATCGAGAGTTTTATAGAAATACTGACTTATGGATAAAGGATAGTATGCGAACCTAGTACACATACTGACGAAACTAGTTTGTGTCCGGAACTTCAGTATGCGTACCTAGTACACGTACTGGCGTTACTGTGATGGATCCGGAGCTGCAGTATGCGTACTCAGTACACGTACCGGCGAGACTAGGAAAGGTCCAGAACTTTAGTATGCGTACTCAATACACGTACTAGTCAGTGTATGTTCGGCTAAAGACACCTTGGTACACATACTCAGTATGCATGCCAAAACGTCTGTGCTCGTGAACTCAGGGGAGTATGCGTACTCAATGCGCATACAAGAGTCCTTGAACTGTAACTGTCGTGAGGGCACACATACCAAGCGTGTATACCATAGCATTACAACTCATGAACTGGATGTAGTACACATACCCAGTATGCGTACTTACCCAGTCGAATATATTCAAATGCATTCGAAAATATTTCTATGAGATATCAAGAATTTTAATAACTCTCCAAAACACACGCCGATAAAGTTTTGGTTGATTATCAAGTTAAATCTAAAGTGTTATAAGTAAATGACGAAAAGCTTATTACGTTCATATGGCTAACTTTGGTTAACCGTTATTGAGCCTGCTCATTGTACACATCTTGGTACGGTTCATCCTTATCTAAAATTGTATATTTCATTTGTGTGACAGTTAAGCTAAAACCATCTTACGGTGGATACAATTGCTTGTTTTCTAAGCTATCTTAGCTTGAATCTCAAGTCAGAAATTCATCTAACGGTGAATGTTGTTTGCTTGATTACAAAGTTATCTCAGCTTAAATCGTAAGAAACCTTCGATCTTGAAAGTCTATATAAAGAGAAGATCTTGCATCTGGGAAATCTAATCCCGACACTTTCGTGTGTCCTAGTTGTAAACCAGAGTCGATTCTCTCTTAACCTAGGTTTCTAGATTTTTCTGAGAAACATAATAAGGTTTACGACTTAAAGACTTCGCTTGGGATTCTTGAATCCATGTACGACTATTTTATCTTTGATAGCTCGTGTATCCTGATCTTATACTTCTATCGTTTTCAGTTTATCTCGAGTTTTTCTCTAATATATAAGATATAAAGATATCACAAAGTTCTTCGTCTAAGACTTTTTGATTCCACAATAACTTCTTATGTATATTAGTTAAGTTATTGTGAGGTGAATAATAATCTAGGATGCTCTTCGGGATTCGTATTTACCGAATTTTAAGGTTTGCTGAGCCTTATGCTTATTGCAATCGATTTCCTATTTCACCTTTATCTTTGATCTAAACGGAAATCAGAATAGACTTATTTGTGGGAGACAGATTGGTTTATAAGTCTTCTTCTTTGGGTTGAAGCAAAATCTTGACTAAAAAGGACGTCAGCCAGGAGAATCAAGTGCGCAGAGTCTTGGTGGGATTCAAGAGGCGTAAGGAGCGTGACTGTACCTGAATCAGTGTGAGACTGGGTTCGTGCTCAACTACATTCCATAACAAATTTATTCGCAGTAGGCCAGAGTCTGTAGCGGCTTAATACAGTGTGGTCTTTAAGTCTGGACTAGGTCCCGGGGGTTTTCTGCATTTGCGGTTTCCTCGTTAACAAAATTTATGGTGTCTGTATTATTTCTTTTCCACATTATATTTTGTTTATATAATTGAAATATCACAGGTTGTGCTTTATATCAATCATAGTTGATAAATCCTTCCTTGTTTGTTGGATAAGACTTGATTGAACTTGGATATTGATTTTTGAGATCATCAAAGTACTCTCACGTTATAATCAGGTTTACAGACTTGTTTCTGTTTAATGGCTGATTGTGTAGAGAAAGAGATAAAGCTATTTAATATTCTTCCTTGATTGAGTATCATTAAGTTGTAACTCTTGGAATATTATTAAGGCTTAGTCCATACAGGTTGCCGAACAAAAAAGTTGGGCGTGGTTGTTGTACCCCTGGTTTTTTAATTGGTATCAGAACAGTCAAACACGCCAAGACCTCATAAGTCTATGTTTGAAGCAATTTGATTCTATGGACAGAAGTGTTATCTCTATAAACGTACCGCCAGTCTTCGATGGCTCGAATTACTTATGGTGGAAAATTGTTATGCGTGCCTTTTTACAAGCTCGTGACTTCCAAACTTGGATCCGTTTTGTAAATGGTTACAATCCTCCAACAGTTGTAATTAACGGTGCAACTATTAAGAAAGACAACAAATTATAGTGAAATCGAGATTAGTGCTGGAAAGCATAATTCTGACGGTTCAAACGCTATTATTCATGCCATAACCCCAGATCTTCAGCATCATGTGACTACGTGCACGAATTCTAAAGATGCTTGGGATATCTTAGCAACTGTATTTGAAGGGAATATCTGTGAGAAAGAAGCTAGGCTTCAAAACCTAAATTCTAATTGAGAAAACATTCGTATCGCTGATGAAGAATCGTTTGATGAGTTTAATCACAAAGTGTCTGGAATGTTTAATGCATCTTATGCGTTGGGTAAGACTCTTCCTGAAAATTATATTGTGATGAAAATTCTCCGATCACTACCAGTTAGATACGAGTCTAAGAAACATGCCATCATTGAAGAAAATAACCTTGATACGCTTTCCAGGAATACTCTTGTTGGAAAATTAAAGATCTTTGATCCTGAATGCAAATCCAAGGATAGAAAGGATATAACATTCAAAGCACAAAAGAACACTGACCTACTTGAAAAAAAGTAGAAGTGTTGGCAACTCAGTAAACGATCCAGGTGAAACTGAGTCATCAGATGAAGATCTTGACAATTCAGTTTCCTTGATCACTAGACAGATTAGAGATCTTCTTTTGAAGAGAAGTAAACGGTTCACTAGAGGTAAACCTAAATCATTAGTTAAACCCCGTAATCGTATTCCTCCTAAAACAGAGATTCAAACGATACTGATGATGAGGATATGCCACAGTGCTTTAAGTGTAAAGGTTTCAGCCACTTTGCTAATGAGTGCCCAAATCGTGGAAAATACACTGGCAACAAGGGGCTTGCTGCAACACTTGATGAAACTTCTGATAATTGTGATTATGCAGAAGAAGATAAATAAAGCATAGCACTCTTGGAAGAAAATATCAATTTTGATAATTGTAGCAATACTCATATCAATCTTGACAATTTATTGATGATGCTTCATCAAAATATTTAGAGGATGGTATGGATTTTTCGTTTACTAATGAAAACTCCACGTATGATGTTTCAGGATCTCAACTTTGCATGGATGCATGTACCTTTATGGTTCCTGAATCAACCTCCAACCCGACATGTCCATATTGTATAAGTAAGGGTCACGAACTCTCCAATGTTTCAAGTACAAACATAAGTTAAGATATGTCAACAAACTGCAACGGAGGGCTAGTCGTCTGGCAAACAAGCTTAAATTTTTTTAAATTCCAATTCATCCGAGGTAAGTAAATTTAACTTTTCTCCTATTAAGTTTATTTCAAAGGATAAGGTTAAAACCCGAAGAAAGAAAAGACGTATGTCTATTCGATCTACAAAGAAGGATGTTAAATTCGTGCAGGAATCTAGTGGTGAGCCATCTGCCGCTCACCCCAACACAGACTGACCATGTTAAAAATGCATCTTGTCTCATGTGCCCGTAAAAGAGACAAGAACTGTGTACAACCGGGCTTTAGGGTCAAACTATCCTCTTGAATATTATTACTAAAATTAATTTCAAGTAATGGTATTGAAAAGATTGTACCCTATACAAACAAAGAAGGCTAAAATTGACATTTCCATCATTCTAGGTTTGTTTGTTGTTCTAGTACATGAACTATATGATCTCCTGTTGTATGTTCCGTAAACCTGCATGACATCTTCTTCTTCACGCATCTCTGGAACTATAAGAATGCAGCTTTTTGAGCAATATTTATTTGTGTTACACACAAACCCATATTCTAACGAATCATGGAAACTCCAAGCAAAATCCCTTCTCATGAGAATACTCTTCCCATGGCAGTTGATTTCTTATCAACCACAAAACAAAAAGAGATATCTTATCCTTATGAGTCATCTCACAAAAGGAAAAGGAAGAACATGAACAAACCTAGGGCAAACAGCTCAAACCATCATAGGTTTTAAAATGTTCTCGAAGAGATAAAGATGACCAGGATGGAGGTGCAGGGACTTAGAGCCATTCTACAAAGATCTTTGGAGATACAGAAGGCGTTGGTCAGACAACAGTCAAAAAGGTTTGAAAAAGTTAACTATTTTATTCATGAACCTTATGTTCTAATGCCCGTTGTTGAGTGAGTTTGGGGATGATAAAGATTTCTTCAAGAATCTTAATATTTAGGAAACTTCTCGTGAGAATTTATTCTTGTTTTCGAGAAGGATAACTAGGGTTTGGTATAGCATATATTGTGAATACACAAGCTATTTCCAACGATTTTCATCTTGCATGTTTTTAGATTTATTTATTTAAATTCTAAGTGTTTGGAAGATGAACTTGCAGTATTTTAATCGTTATTGGTTATTTTTATATACTGCAAATGTCTCATGAAATATATGTGTCGTTACGTTCTCGTGAATCGAGCTGGTATTTCATATATGCTCAAAAGTTAAATCTATTATGTCTTTATGTATTGATAAAATATAGAATGATTTTTTTGAGATATTCCAAAATATTGATCTCTCCTGGATCCACTTTATGTGAAAGTACAGCATTTACTTCGTAAGAATATTTATACCATTTAAATTGATCTTATGGATTGATTTTCTCGTTTATTCTTGGATACAAATCTACTTGATTTGTTAATGTCCAAAGAAATCCTTATTTTCTCATAAAAGTAAGGTCGCTCATGTTGTTCTCTTGGGAATAACATCAAATGGGGGAGAGTTCTTAAATGAACTTGCGCTTAATTGCTATATTTTTGTGGGGAGAGCGGTTGTGGAATATGTAGGGTAAGGGTTAACATGTATCTTAATAAACTCCTTGATGAAGACACTAAGTTTTGACTATGTGATATCATCTAAAGAAAAGTTGATATGCTTCGTTAGTCATGAATTATCTTTTGAGAATTCGTTATGAACCCATAATTTTCGTACCTTTTCCAATTTATATTGACAAAAATGGGGAGAATTATTTAGTAGTTCACACTACATACATATGGTTTACAGATCATTATGTAAGGGGGGGGGGGGGGGATTCACATCTATAGGGTTTTACCTATTATGCAAAAGATGGAAGTATTAACTCTCCAAAACACATGTTAGATATATATTTAATCGCCGATAAAGTTTTATATGAATATCAAGTTAAATCTAAAGTGTTTTACGTAAATGACGAAAAGCTTATTACGTTCATATGGCTAACTTTGGTTAACCGTTATTGAGCCTACTCATTATACACGTTTAGGTACGGTTCATCCTTATCTAAGATTGTATATTTCATTTGTGTGAAAGTCAATTGAAAACACTGGGGGTACCAAAATACACCACCAAATTTTTCGTAGGCAATCTTTATGGAAAAACTCAACACAACTCCGAGAGTAAAAACTCAATCAGGGAAAGTGTCTATAGTTATATCTCTCTCTCTCTTGTTGTTAGAACGTTTACAGAACTGAATCCGTTAACCTAACTACAAAGAGAGTTCTTGGACGAAACTAAAGACCAATATCCAAGGATCAATCAAGTCTTATCCAACAAACAAGGTTGGACCTAGCTATTGTGATTGATCAACGCACAACCTATGATATTTCAATTATTAAGATAAACAATATAATGCGGAAAAAGAAATAACACAAACACCAGAAATTTTATTAACGGGGATACCGCAAATGCAGAAAAACCCCGGGACCTAGTCCACATTGAACACCAAACTGTATTAAGCCGCTACAGACACTAGCCTACTGCCAATTAACTTCGGTCTGGAATGTAGTTGAGCCCGAACTCAGTCTCCCGCTGATTCAGGTACAGTCGCGCTCCTTACGCCTCTTGAATCCCAGCAGGACTCTGCGCGATTGATTACATTAGACGGTCTCCCACCAACTAAGAGTTGCTTCAACTCAATTGAAGACTTTAAACTAAATCTGCCTCCCAGAGATTAAGCCTATGATTGATTTCCTGATTTACTATCTAAACGGATGATCAGATCAAACGAAAGATCCAGGTGATGGAAATCAACAGAAACTTGACAGAAGTCTGGCTATCCTCAAAATACGACTTATGCAACCCGAAGAGAAGCCTAGATTATTATTCACCTCACAAGTATAAAGCTTGCGGAATCAACAAAGTATGAGACGAAGAGAACTTTGTCGATTACTATCTATCTTGATCGTTGGAGATAAGGCTCTACAAACAATCAAGATCAGGATACTCGAGTTATCAAGATAAAAGATAACTGGACGTGGCTTCACGAATCCCAATTAAGTCTTCGTAGTCGCTAAACCCTAAAAGGGTTTTTGGAGAGTGAAGACTCTAGATACAACTAGGACACACCAAAAAGTAGTGTTAGGTTTCAAAGATCCCATTTTCCAAGAGTTCCCCTGATATAGACTTAAAAGCATAGGTTGTTTTAGGTTTAAGCTAAGATAACTTTGAAACCAAGCAAACAATATTCACCGTTAGATGAAAGATTTGAATCTTATTCACATAAACAAGATATACACTATGGTTAGGTAGAACCGTAACTGAACCGTGTATAAAGACTATGTCCAGCATGGTTAGCCGAAACTAGCCGATTTGAACTTTAAAAGATTAACACTCATTTTCATGTTCACTAAGACATTAATATTGAGTCACAATTATGTGATCAAATGAGTCTAGTGTTCATTATAGAATTGATCAAATGCAAATCACTTCATAGAAATAATTTAATTACACTTGAATCATAATCGACAGAGAATTGTAATTGCACAAAGTACAAATACATGATAGTTCGTGAATCGGCTGAGTCACAGTACGCGAACCGGTTTGCAAACTTATAAGCAATAACCAGTTCCGTAGTTGACAGAACTTTTCAAGCTCAAGTATCGGTTTGCAAACTGTGGGTCAACTCAAAGTTTCGGAGTTGACAGAACTTTTCAAGTTCACGTACCAGTTTGAAAACTTAAGACTTTTTACCGATTCCGGAGTTTACAGAACTTTTTTAGTTCACGTACCGGTTTCGGTACTTAACTGGTTCTAGAACATATAATTGTATTAGATCGCATACCGGTTTGATTATTTTAACCCGGTTCCCTTACCACAGATCCAAAATGGTTTGTATAAAACTACATACCTATCCGGATCACGAAACAAAAAGATTTTCCCATGACGTACATACGAATATGCGTATCACACAAATCTGAAAGTCGATATATAGCTACTCCGCTACGTGTACGAATACATGTAATACGGCTTCAAACATATAACAGTTTTCCCAGTTTGTAAGACTGATAACACTGTCTTGTATTCCGAATATAGTAGTTCTATATTTCTCTAAATCAATTCAAAACATTCCTGAATAACATCAATGACACATATCATTGTTCCAGGCTATTTTCGAATGATAAACTTGAATCATGATTTGGTTCCGAACAATAAATTGTTCTCCACCGAATTTGATCAAGTATGAACAAATGTTCATTAAGCTTAGTCATTATATTTTGAGAAATTCGTAAACTAAATAAATAGTTCTCGACTCAAAATTCTTGTCTATGCAAGCTAGTCTAATTAGTTATGCGACAATCGTCTCAAGGATAGAAAAGTGAATATAACTTGAGAAATAGGTGGTTCAGTCTTCACTTACCTTTTGTTGACGAAGTTCTCCAAAAGCTTCGGTTGATCTTCTCTTTCAAACGGTAGAACGCAAATGATGACTGACTCGTTTCTCAACTACCTCTATCCTAGACCGAGACTTAACTAATTGTAGACTAGAAATCAATATATAGTTTTGAAAACAAGCTTGATATAGCAACACTTGTGAGTTCGACCGAGCAATGCTCTAACATCAAGCTAAACCATCTAACGGTGGATATGATTTCTTATTTTCTAAGCTATCTTAGCTTGAATCTCAAGTCAGAAATTCATCTAACGGTGAATGTTGTTTTCTTGATTACAAATCTATCTTAGCTTAAATCGTAAGAAACCTCTAATCTTGAAAGTCTATATAAAGAGATTCTCTTGCATCTGGGAAATCTAATCCCGGCACTTTTGTGTGTCCTAGTTGCAAACTAGAGTGGATTGTCTCTTTACCTAGGTTTCCAGATTTTTCTGAGAAACATAATTAGGTTTACGACTTAAAGACTTCGCTTGGGATTCGTAAAGCTAGGTCCGACTATTTTATCTTTGATAGTTCGTGTATCCTGATCTTACACTTCTATTGTATTCCCACCACCATATTTATTCACAAAATCTAAGAATGACCATACACCTTGTATGTAACGAGGAAATTTACGGGCACAACTCATCCATGTCTTGTCGTATTTCATTATCCTACGCGGGTGATTCCTATAGAAGATATCTACGTTAGGAAGGCACATCAAATATTTATCATACTTAACTATCAAATATCTATTCTTCTTGTTATGTTATTCTTACATAGAACAGAAGTTTAAGTTCCAAAATAAATTCTTATTCTTCTTCTTTTGTTACACAAAACATGGAATTAAAGTTTAAGTTTTTATAAAATTAGTTAAAGCTAGCATATTGCAGGAAGTTGTTTTTGATTTTCTTAATTTAATAGAAGCATAAAAGTGAAATCAAATTTTTTAAACAACTCAAAGAGAACTAAGTGTGGAAATTTATAAAATCAAACACCCAAATCACTGAACAAGCCAAACCTATTAAACAACACAATAATTCAACTGACCCTAATTTAAACCTTAAATTTTTGAAATCAAAACCATGAGATAAAGCAATAGAGAAACAGAAAGAAGAGATTATACCTCAATTTCTCACAGCTGGTGAGATTTTTGAAGTTTGTTGTAGTAATAGGTTCGTAAGACTTGTGAAAGCAATTGAATTTAGATTTATTTAAACTAAAAGTAGAGAAAATTTAAATCCAATTTTGTTTTTGTTTTTAGAGTGAAAATAACCAAGACACTAGATTCCACTATTACACATGAATAAATGATGATAAAAATTCCAAAACTCTAATTATTTTTAAAATCTCTTTTTCTTAATTCACAAATTATCAAGCATATTCTCAAACATTAATTGTATCCCTTAAGCATAGATTATCTAACCAAAGCATAACCTATCTAATTGAATCACAACTAATTAGGAAAAATTATGCAAACAATTAAAATTCTACAAAGTAGTGATTGAGCGAATTATAAAATACAAATTAGAGAAAAATAGAATAGTTACCAATTATTCATGCATAAACAGCTTCCTCCGTGCCTTGATTACGCGAGAATTAGCTCATCATTATCATGGAAACATGCTCAAAATTCATCTTTATTAATGCTCAAAAATGGTTCACAAATGATGAAATGGGAGAAAAATGAATAAAACCGGGTTTTGTAACACTTATATTTGTTACAAAATCAATTGTTACAGAAAACGATAAAGGAATATCGTCACTGGCACTGTTGAAGAACGACGGTCTTTAAGGGTCTTATGTTCTTCGTACCTTCTTCACCAGCAGAAAAATTGTTTTTCCTGTAACTTTTTTTTCTCGATTTTTTTATGCTCTAAACGTCTCCCTATTCTCCCCCTAAACTCTCTCTCCCTTCTGTGAGTCTCCTAAAGCCTTTATATAATCACAGGATCAAGAATAAATTCGTAATAACCCAAAAATCTTCTCGATATCCAACCATTAACTCATAAATATTTTCTTTTATGTTTTATGTTCTTACGCATCTTTTCGACGTATACACGCTCCAGAACTTCCTTGTTTGACTCCTCCACACTTCTGCAGCAACCAAACTCCATCACAACTCAATCCATGCACGTTCAAACACGTTGTATTCCGAGGTTGAATATTTTCTTCCCGACGAAAATTCAGCCCAACTGAACGCATTAGAACACTCATACCACCATTGTTTGGGCATATCACGTTCATCCCAATCAAAATCAATGATTGAATCTCACTGAAACTCCTTCAAAAATCCAACAGAAAATTCCGCAGAAAAATGAAAAAATTTCCCGCCAAAATTATTTTTCAAACGATGAAGAAGGGTGTAGTGCCCTGAATCCAAAACGCGGGTGCCTTTAGTAGCTCGGCTGCCTTGGGGGCGCCCTTATCCTTTTTTAGGGTGCCTTTAGTAATTTGGTGGGTGCCTTTAACACTTTTTCTGGGGTGTTTTCAACACTTTTTTGGGGTTCCTCCGGTGTATTTATGGGGTGCTTCCGGTGCATTTCTGGGGTGCCTTTAGTACTCTATCCTGGGGTGTAAAACACCACTTTACGAGCCAATTTCGTCGCAAGAGCTTATTTCTTTAAAAATACCTACAAAGACATGAAATAACAAAATAAATACAAAATCGAATACTAACAATATATACAATTGAGACATATTAAACACAATAATGCGTCTATCAACAGCTAAGAGAGTGTTGAAGATCTGTGCTTCCAACTGAAAAGATGAAACAAAGGAATGTCATTAAAACTACGAAGTTGAAACTAGACCTAAATCTCAATCTACCAAATTAAATACTGATAGAAGCATTATTGTGTCTAATATGTCTCAATTGTATATATTGTTAGTGTTCGATTTTGTATTTATTTTGTTATTTTATGTCTTTGTAGGTATTTTTAGAGAAATAAGCTCTTGCGGCGAAATTGGCTCGAAAAGTGGTGTTTTACATCCCAGGATAGAGTACTAAAGGCACCCCAGAAATGCACCGGAAGCACCCCAAAAATGTGTCGGAGGAACCCCGGAAAAATTACTATCTACGCCCAAAAATTACTATTTGCACCCCATAAGACAAGTGCTAAAGGGACACCCGTGCAGGATTAGGGGGAGGACATGTTCTTCTTAAATTCAAAAGAATATTTTTGGCGGGAAAATAAACTTATTTCTCTGTCAGATTTTCGATCGATTTTTGGACGTGATTTAGTGAGATTCAATCCCAGAAACTTAATGGGTAGACGTGATATGACCATAGAAAGCTGTTATGGGTGTCTGTTTGGATTAGAATTGGCTGTAATCATCGCATGGAGCAAAACAGAGTTACACACATTTTCACGGGATAACATGAATTATAGTGAGTTTGATGCATGTAATGCACGAGTTTGGAGTGTGTTGGACCGTAATGGATACAAATAAGGAGATTTGACTTGTAAAAACGCGTGAAGGAGCTAAACAGAGAATGAAAATCTTGATTATTCATGTACCATGAATAAAAGATATTGTGAATATTTTGGAATTAATGGAGGAGATTCAACGCATGTTTTTGGTATAAATAGAGTCCCTGGGAGACTTAGAGAGGGGTCAAGAGTTTGGGGAGCTGAGGAGAGCCAGAGAAGAAGAAATCACAAGTTGCAGAACTTGATTTCTGCTGCTGTTGATGATGATGAACACGAAGAACAAAAACCTGTAAAGGAAAATCGTTGAAAACTGTCGCTTAATTGTGACAGTTCCCAACTCCTTCCCAGCGACCGCAGAACAGTGTCTACAGCACTTCTATTGTATCGTTCATTTTGAGACGATTTTTGTGCGTCGCAGATTCCTGTTTTTCACCATTTTCTTTTTTTTCTCCATTATAAACACCATTTGAGCTATAAATAAATCTTTTGAGCGTGTTTTCATCATGATGAGCTAAACCCCAACACTGGGACGACGGAGGAGGTCGAACTTCATACATGGGTAAAGTTGTTTTATTCTTTTTTATGACTTTTGCACTAAAATTAATTGAAATATGATTCGATTAAATTGGTTGTCATTTGATTAGATGGGTCATGCTTAGCTTATGTGATTTGATGTCCCATGCTTAACATTTACAATCAATGTTTTGAGAATCTACCTTGGCAAAAATAGAGTCCATGTTTACCTTATGTTATGGAGATTGGCCGAATCCTTAGTTCCAGTACCTCTCGCCCATTGTTTAATATTTTTGTATATAATTTTTATTAAATTTAAAAACTCGAATCTTCACAAGTCTCAACGAACCTTTTACTACCACTATTCAAAATTACATCAAATACCAGATCGAGAAATAAATGACATCTATTTACACGCAGCTTCAGTTGGTGAGTATTAATGGTAGTATTGATGAGTTTCTTCAACTGGTTTTTAGATCTGGGTATAAAAGAAAGAGAAAGAGGAAAGGATATGATGTATGCGGTTGAGAAGCAGTCGTACACTTTAGTTAGAGGGAAAAATACCTCTTATGTGAAAAAATGGGAAAAACTATCTTTCCTCCCATTCTTGAAACAAAATTTTGAGTATAAATATATTCAAAGTGTGTTTGACCGGTCAAACCGAAACAGATGGCTTGACTTGCACATAAGAAGTTCACACAGGAAAAAAATAGTCCGTCGTTGCGAATCGCAACAGCTACATAGCCGTCAAATACTAATCCGTTGCGAAATTAGGTTCAAATTCGCAAAGGCTTAGGAGCCGTTGCTAAATTTAGTTCCTAATCAGTAAAAATGGTGTAGTGTTCATTTTGACCATGAACAACTTCTTATATAAGTCTGTACCATCATATTCACTTTCTGATGATGCTTATACCATGTATTTCGTACCTGAACCTTCAAACCTTGACGAGTCTGATGTTGTGCTTGGACTCCTGGTTGGGTTATTCCTCAACTACAAGGACACCCTATAATATGCGCAATAAGATCCATTCTTAGTTGGAGGTACAATTCGAGGTTTTTTAGACTTTACATAAATATACGATGATCTTTTATAGGCTCTGGAACCGGAACAAGTACAATTGCACCCTAATCACTATCCCGACGTTCATGCTCCATAAGCATGTTGTGAAAAATAAGACAACATTTCATTATTAATTTCAAGTCAGATTGTTACCAATACTTACATGGTGATGGGGAAATTATAAATTTCCCTTTAAGCACTCTAACGCTCGACATCCTCTGTTTTATCCATTTGATACTTGTTGAATCTTATCAAGTCTGGAACCTCCAGTATCTAAGTGAAAGCTTGTATATAGTCAACTTTGGATATATATCATCCGGCTTAGAAATAACTCATATTGCATTGGTGACCGTTGATGACATAATTGCATGGAAGTGCTACAACCTTGAGCATGTTATCAAAAAAAGGCGAGTGTGCCAACACATTCAAACTGTTATTTGACCCAGGCTTTCCAAAAAAAAAAAAAAAAAACATGTCAACCGTAAGTCATACGATGCCATCGCCTCTAACACCATAGATATGTACTTCTCTTTATCGCGAAGTACTCTTTTCCAAGCTATTGGACAATACTTCCATGTCCACTGCATAAATCAATACTACCTAGCATTCCATAAAAATCCTTGTTTGTTATTCTGCTCAGCTAGCAACCTCTGAACATCTTCAGGTTGGCGCAAGTACCTTTCTCCAAAAGTATTACAAACTTTGTTAGAAAATCTTTTTAGATAATAATATGTTGTTGTGTCACCCATACGAGTATAGTCATCGATACTACCAACAATTATACTTTTGCACAAACATTTCACTACGACAACTAATTTCATATGTGGAGAATGCCTCATAACACCAGTCATATCCGAACGTTGATGTCATTCTTCATCCACTTCAAGTAATTTTCCTAACAATTTCTGAAATAAATCTTCCTTCATGCCTAGACATTGTTTAAATTATCTTGAAGTATAACTAGTTCTAGGTGTGAAATAATCATTCATTATTTTCCCATAATGCCATACCCTATCTCGACTAGGTACACTCGGTATTTGCACTTCCTTAGGCACCAGTTGATGCATAATACACCCATGTTCATCCAAACACAATTGTGTAAAAAATATCATAGATTTTTCTTCCTCATCACTTGAAGTATCCAATTCGATTCCGTATGTAAGTCTCACATAGGCGCGCATGAAACTCATATTATACCTTTGCAACAACAGTTTCAGTTTCAATCATCATTCAACACCAATAGAATAATACTTCTATATCTCACTGTAAATCTCTCTCTTGAATCTTAAGTTCAAATTTAATCAAGTGAGAGATCGGATCACGAAATCTCACTAGCCTTATCCAAATACTAGTCAGTAACAAAATCCTTCTTTGAATTCCATTCGGAAATATAATCTTTGAATTTGATATAATATAAATATAAACAGAAGGTAAAGAAGTCTGAATGAAAAATCGGTAACAAGATCCTTCTTTTATGACCGTTTTTCAATGATGTTTTCGTGTGATCTTCAATCTACATACTCCAAGGGTAACTTGAGTAAATCCTAAAACTCTACTTCCTAATCTAATCTAGTCCAAGCTGATTTTAGTGGACTACAAATCATGAAATGATTTTGGCAACTAAAATATGATAACCGGCTTGACATAACAACTCTTGTGGGCTAAACCAAGCATTCGATCTAACAATATGCAAGGTGTTGATTTTGAGAATTATCGGAAACACAAGTTCCACGACCATTTTTGAAACTTTAGTAATGTAAAGTTCCCACTTTGGGTTTGACATAAAAAGGAAAGAAATGAACTAGTCACAGTTTCAAAATTAAAAGATAAATTAGTTATTCATGCACTTACAACCAATCATCTAGACTACATACATGAATATCTTAACAAATGTACGTCCATTTTTTCTAGGAATTACTCCACAGTACTTCGTGAAGACCAGCACTAACCTGCTTCCTACCGGGCGACTAAAATTCCTTTGGAATGCCAATCAATGCAGTCAAATAATCCATATGTTTTCATAAATGGTCAAGTCTAACCCATGGAAATTATTCCTTCTACAATTTAATTGGATCGATTTTTGAGTTGTTGACTATGTAATTTTTTTTATTTTCAGTTTTTCTTGATTGATCTCCTTAATTTCGATGTAATCTTGGTATTCTATTAATGAAAATGGTTAATATTAAAGAAGAAGAATAAAAAAAGTGACAACAATTGATATGCTAAGTGTTAATGTATTAGTATAACATCTTGATTTGATTGAAAGCTAATTAAAAGTTTCGACTATAGTGTCCATTCTGCCGATGTCACTGTTTACTGTTGTACGTAGGTAATCTGTTTTGGTGATGCCAACGATCCGACTTTGATACCTGACAACACAAAATTCTATTTCAATCACAAAAAAGGGTCCCTTCTGTGAATCAATTTTATTCACTCGATTTTACATACATTATTAACTTTATTTTTCTAGTGATGGCAAATAGGAGTTATGATTGTCGTTAAACCTGGAAACTTTGTTGCATCTCGACATCACATTTCAATAGACACGGGTAGAGCCCAATATTCGTGTTTTTTTCCTTCTTTTTTTCTTTTTTGTAAAACTGTACTAAATTGAGGCGGAACTAAAATGGGCTAACTCCCGCACCCCACCCCCACACACACACCCCATTTTCTTGCAAAACCCTACTATGTTACCCTTAGTGGAGTAAAATCCATTAAGTTAGGCCACTAGTCCAAGTGATTTAGTCCACCAAAGCCCAAATGCCAAAATTCATTTGTGGTTTCATTTGCAAAATAAGAAAAGAGAGAATAGAAGAGGCCGAGAGAGAGCTTAAGGGTCTGACATATTTAGTCCCCTATTTTCACTAGTTTAGTTCTACTTTTCTTTTGCATTTTTTCACCATGAAAACATCATAATAATGAGCATTTTACTTGTTTTGCACTCCAAGCTCTTAGGCTAACAACTAGGCCTTTGTTGTCGGTGTTGATTTTTGTTTTTTTTCCTATTTTTTTTAATTGTCGTTGTTCGTTTAATGTTGATTATATTCTTCACCATTCCTCTAAATCACTATCCAACACAAGAGGATGTTGTTCATTTGATACAAGAACAAGCCGTCACAGTTGCTTAATAGTTATACGATTCCTTCCAAAAAAAAAAATTGTTTACTTTTAAATGCTTCACTATAAAAAAAAAATAGCCCCTCGATGGAAATTATGGCTCCACCACTTGCACGACTTCAAATAATTATAGCTTGATTAAAAAGACACTCTCTCTCCTCTCTCTCACTTCTTCTTCTTCTCCAACAAAATCATCAAAAATAACCCTTCTCTGCTAAGATCTAGTCCACTTCATTATTCCTTGCTTTCTAGGTTAGTTAGTAGACTAGTTTAGTTTTTATTATGTTTTCTACTTATCTACACCGTTTTTGTGGTTTTATCTACTCTTTTGAGGTTTATCTTCGCTTTAATGGCGATTCTTGGTTATTGAGTTGGGTTATAAGATCGATAGTGATGCTCTCCAACGACGAAATCTCCATCTTTGTTGTCTCCGGCGAACTCTTCATCGGAATCTTCATCATCAACTTATCCGGCGACGAAATCTTCATCGGTGGTCTTTTTGACGACGGAAGCTTCATCATTAGTTACAAGAAATTTGAGCAAATCACTCCTACTTTGGGAGCATTTCTTTTTAAAGAAGAAAAACAAACTAAATGGTTGGAATTTAATTCCGAGAAAAACCATCCTTCTTCTGATTTAATCGGATCTTATTCATACTTGTATTTGTCTTACTCCGGTAATCCTTCTCTTTCTCTTGTCAGATTTCTCGGTATTGTACTCTTACGGTATGTTCATGTTACTTTGTATTCTCTTATTTTCGATCTTAAATTCATTGTAACCTTGAAATCCCATTAATGAAAAAGTTCTTTGTTTATCAAAAAAATAAATAGAAAAATAAATAAAAATAACTAGATTAAAGAAAAATGAAAAAAAGAAAAGAAAATAACTAGATTGCCCACTAGGGGCACTACTATCTACGTTATTAACTCATTGTTAACGTACAGGGTCCCAAAAAGTCATTACCAACATGCCTAGATATGTACACTAATTAGAGAAGTCCTTCGTTGGTCCTCCAAGCAAAGACTTTTTCCCCCACGCCATATTGACGCCTTCTTCCCTCCCCACTTCCATGAACATCACTGGTCCAGCGGAAGTGACAACTATTGATCAAGATTCAAGACCCAACATTATTTGTTATTGGAAAATGATTATACTGTCTGAACAAGTATATATATTAAATTCTTTGCCTAGTATTGCTTAGTATTAATTGATATCTGGTGCATGTATTATCAAGTAACCTACCAAAGAAAAGTTTATCCTTAATGACTGGTTTTTAAGTGTTTTGCGTATTCTGATTAAAACCCTGGATCTTTCAAGTCCTTGAGATTGCTATGTCGATCGAAAACAAAAATTTGTCTTCTTCACACATATGAATTAACGAAAATGTCAAGAAAATTACATAATGGCAAGGCAACAGGTGTATTGGGGAGGCCAATGGACCATTTCATTTGACACGTTAATATGGGGTAAAAAAAATTGACCTTTCTTGATTCTTCGTTTGAAAACAGGTATGAATATTTAGAAAAATTCAGAAACGGAAAAAAATGTGCGGTGAAGAGATAGACAAAATGGCGGCTATTGTCAGTCATTTTGAGCATGTAAAAGTCATAATTAAAAGTTCGAACTTGAATAATACGAAAGTTTCTAGCTACCATCGTTTACCAATCAATGGCCAAGAAAGGTAAAAGTTATACCGTATTACATTTCAAACGTTAGAATGCTGCTAGTTTATAAATTTTTTATTTTTTTTTATTTTTTTTTGATGGTTTGGAAGAGTGGTCTTGCCGTCTTGGGTTACATCCTTATAAGAAGTTATTTCGGGCAATTATGGGGTTTGAACCCTACCTCCGCAATGGGAGGGAGCATACCAACCAATCCATCAGACCACTTGATGGTGCTTCTTGATAGTCATGAAAAGAAAAAGTCACGGGTTTCTAATTATTCGGGAGGAAAGACAATACACCAAAGTATAGAATGTTTAAATCTTTTTGGCTTCTCTTAAATGTAACCTACACATTTATTAACCATAACACATTTAAAATAAGTTCTTAAGTTAACCAAACAGACATTTATAATCATTCACATAGCACACGAAATTATGTATAATTATTATATATAACCCATAATAATAAGATAACCATTAAATCTCTATGTCAACAACAACAAAAACAAAAAGTAAAAAAGTTAATTATCTAATCAAGCTTGTGTAAGATATTTGAAATAATTAATGTTTTCTTTTTAAGAATAATCAAAACCCTCGATCAATTTTAGTATAATCATGATTGAGAAGAAAAAAAAACATAATCTTATAGATTTTTTCTTTTTATAGATTATGTTTATGGAATTTCTAGGAGAATGGTCCTAGCCTCCTAGGAAAAAAATTAAAACCTTAGCTAATTCCATTTCGATTGATGTTGTTGTGGATTTTTTTAAGGGAACAATTAGAATATACACTATCAACTTTGATGTAATCATGATTAACAAAAAGTTATTTTAGAGAAAATAAGAATTAGATATATTTTTTTTTGGGAGAAAGTAAGAATTAAGGTTTATACATAATTGTTCAATTTGTGAGAATACTAAAAAATTGTTCAATTTGTGATAATACTAAAAAATTGTTCAATTTGTAAGAATACTAAAAAAAACAATTATAATTGATTTTAAGTATGATTAAGAAGCAAAAAAATTAGGGTTTATTTTGATTTTGGGGAAGAAGGATTTAAATTTAATTGTTAGCAAAAATAAATAAATTAAGACTTGTTTAATTCTCATAAAAAATAATAATAAATCTATTCAACTTCTTTAATAACTATCATACAAAGCTTTTGGTTGGCAACCTAGCAACAAGCTGGGCACCAACACCCTTTTGAATAGCAATTCCTAGTCTATGAAAAATAAAGCTACCAAAACACTACTAGCGTCATTACTAATTAAACAATTCTTCAGACGCTTGAAAAAACACAAAGTATCCTCACCAAGTTCCCCTAAGGTAAAGAAGGCTAAGACTCCCAAACCAAGTATTTACGTGAAACCGCACTAGATATAGCTTTCCCCGGGACAAATGAGCGAATTCCTTCACCATTGAAGGGCGAGACACCTGTGACATCCATAAAAACATCTTGTCCATTTTCCCAATTGAGCACAAGAATATCAGGAGGTTTCAAATCTTTGTCATCATCTGTCAGAAAACCGAGAGAAACTTCCTTACGCGCAGGCACACCAGCTTTATAACAAATGTCAGCGATTACATCACGAACAAGATCATGTCAAAACTTAGGGCTTATATCCTTAGCACAATGAAGCACGTGATCCCCAAACATGTCCATGGATTTGTTACAACTTGGGCACAAACCATTCTCAACAAAAAGTGGGATGCCAAGACGATAACAAAGCACAACTCTGAACTGTCTAGGTCCAAGGCACTGATTGAGCCCACTAATGGGTACAGCCAATAAATAATATTGAGCATGCTTAACACGATTCCACTGCCACAAGATGAAATCTCCAGACATAAAAAATTGGTCTGGGATTTGCTTCTTAACCACATCAAA
Organism: Papaver atlanticum; assembly: GCA_023531105.1. Taxonomy (NCBI): domain Eukaryota; kingdom Viridiplantae; phylum Streptophyta; class Magnoliopsida; order Ranunculales; family Papaveraceae; genus Papaver; species Papaver atlanticum. The sequence continues at coordinate 4,472,797 of JAJJMB010001336.1, forward strand.
ATAAGTTACTGCCAGGGAGTGCATGGAGGGGGGGAAGTATCATTGACACAGTAAGTAGAAGGTAATCCACATACCTAGATGAATCTCTGAAGTGCAAATCGATAAGCAGAACCTCCGTCCGTTGAGAATGAGTTACCAAGGATCACCTTCTGCACCGAAGTAGTCTGACTCTGAGAAGCAAGGTAACAGTAAGTGCTGGTGTCAGCCATGGTGTAAATGCCAAGTCCACCGTCTTTGATAGGCAAGGTAGCTAATCGCTGCTGTAAAGCACCAAACCCCGCACCATCACCCGTGATTAGTAGTCTCAAATACTTAAGCAAATGATTATCAAAAAGGTCAGTGGCTGGTTGCAGGGCTGCAAGATTGGTAGTACGCATTGCAAAATATAGTCTAGACACTCCAGTGCAATTGCGAAGTAATAACATTTCACTTTGGGGTCTTTTAGTTTCTTGATTGCAGTCATAATTGAACAGTTTTATTCACCCTGCTCAACATCATATCACTGATAAAGTTCAGATCCAAACTCACAGGTCCACCCAAAAGTTTGACTCTGTTAGATGGTCTACCAATATCAGCCGGGAAAACACCATCAGATGTGCTTCTGGGATCAATAGAAGTCAAAAAGACTTCCGTTTTCTTTACATTGAGATATAAACCCCTGCATGGTCCTTTTGTTTCAATAATGCTCAAGGCTTTGGCTACATCCAAAGTATCACCAATAATAGTACCATCATCCAGGTACCAGGCATGCAAATCGAGTTTGCATTGAGAAGCAATAATCTTCACCAGTGGGTGAAGTGTTAAAGCGAATAACAAGGGATCGAGAGGGTCTCCTTGCTGAACTCTAAGAGTAGAGGACAGGATATAGTGGTCATAATAGAGTTTAGCAGGCCTCGAGTAACAAAATTCTACCCAGCGAGAAATACCGGGACAATGGAGACGAACTTCCTTGATGAGTTGAGATCTGCTCACCATGTTGAAAGCATTAGAAAAGTCAATAAGCAACATTGACATTTTGTCCGAGTGGCCTTGCATCTCAAGTAGACGATTTACAGCATATAAAATACTTTCTCCACCCGCAGGCATACCAACCCTGAATTGGTAATCACCTAAATAAGGCGACATGTCCTTTCCAACAAAGAAAGCAGCCACTTTCAAAACCAACCGACTCCAAACCGTACCAACGGCAATAGGCCTAATACCACCCCCAGGTTTAAGTAACGGAGTTAAGGGCGCACTATTAATAAACTCGCCCAAAACCACAGGGCATTTACCAGCCAACCAAAGATTGACAACCCCTATAATCGAAGCAAGTAACTCATCTGCAACGGTTGCTGTAGCCCTACTCATTACGTCAACCAAATGTTGTGCACGTAAACCATCACGACCATAAGATGTGCCTTTTGGGAAGCTCTTAATAGCCTCTAAAACAACCCGTGAGTCTACTGTGATAGGATCCACCAAGACAACATCATCGGGGACTTCAGGGAGAGGTGCAAGTGGGTGCTTGTCTTGTAATTCCTATAATGTATACTCATCACATGGTGCTACCCCAGATGAAGACAACACCCGTATAGCTGCAGCGAAATGACCACAACTCAACTTCTTCTGGCAAGCCAATAAAGTAGCAGCTCCCAGTTTCTTATCTGCCTTCTTCGAACCAAAACGAAGGGGCTGTTGTAGAAGTTTACTCACCAGGGTAGAACAACCATTAGGTTCCTTTCAAACAGTAAGGGCTTGGTTTATGGCCATGACTTGCAAACGCTTTCTGTTGCCAGACTTCTTCTCAGCTGAAGTTTTCGGTTGGAACAAGGTAAGGGTACAGATTGGGAGAAGAACAAGCTGCAACCACACTGTCAGGTTCCCAGGGCAAGCAATAACCCTGTCGAGACAAGATTTCAGCGTCCTCGGAAAAACTAACCTGCATTTATGTGGTATGCTGGTGACAGTCGTGAACTGTCTTTGTAGAACCGCATTGAGAAGTTCAGTAGAGAGAGCTACAACAGGGTCAATGTCACCCTCAATTAAACCCATTCCACTAATGAAAGCTCCATTCTCTGAAACAGCATCGCCTGCAGTAGCGAAAACCGAGCATTTGCCATTTTCTCCAACTGGTTTATCTAAACCATGTAAAAGAAAATCAACCCCTTCGCTGTTGAAAGGACCTGCTACAACATCTCCATGTACAACACCTCCTCGGCCCTTACAAGACTTCTTCCAGCCATGTAGATGCATGCATCTGCAACACAGCCACATTCGCAAGCATATCAAGACATTCTCCCAAGCCAAATATACGTTTAAGCTGCTGGCAGTTAGATCTCTGCAGAATGTTCTATTGTCGTCGGAGGAAAGATGCCTGTCATACAAATGCTTCAATACAAAACCCTTGGCAAAGCCTCTACCATTAATCCCATCCTGGCAGCCATGAAAATGCTTGAACGGGGAATGAGACAGATTGTCGTTTGGAGCAGCTGCGTCTGTGTGAGAAGAAGACCCCAAGAGCACCTGGGAAGAAGGGGTTGCAGAGCAGGAAGGATCCCTTGTGATTCTAGGCATTGCGTCTGTAAACTAAGAACCTTAAAAAATAAAATCACGAACCCTAAAAAATAAGCTAAACAGCGACCAAACCTCGAAAGAAAAACCGGAGTAAGGGAAAATCATGGAAAAACAGATGAGGAGAAATCAAAAACGCAAGAAAAAATCAAAGAAAACATGATGATCTTGGGAAAAAAATCTGGCAGAGAGTCGCCAGAGGGAGTCGCCGGAACATCACAGAGAAAGAAAAAAATTAACTTTTGGTTTTTCATTTTAACTTAAATTTTTTGGGCTATGGTTAATAAAAGTGTGGGCTACATTTAAGATAAGCCATCTTTTTGGTTAACCAATAAATAATTTCGCAAAAAAAATATTAATTGTCGCAGATGGATACACGGTTAGAATCTCCTCAGTCCTCACTAAGTAGTATACTGTGTCTACATAATTTTGGTTTTTATTTTGTTTGTTTATTTGAAACTGTTATTGCCGGCATTGAAGTTCTTGTTAAGTTTTTTTTTTCTTCCTGGTAATTCAATTTTTATTAATGAAAATCATGAGCCCCCAATGACGTAATACTTCAGAAATTAACATGGAAGGTAGAGTTAGCTTGCCCCCCTTGTGACACAATCTCATCCCCCATCCGCTTCGGCTCTCTTGACTAGGTTACCCATAAGGCTCGCTGGTAGGTTAGCACGACAACCTGTTTAATTAATGTAGACTATGTAGTAGTACGTTGTTGGATCTTAGCTTGTTAGGCTTCCAACTAGTTAATGTAATACTCTCTATCCAACATAGAAATATTATTAAACAAAAAAGTTATATAAAAATCTTGTGAAACTAGAAAACACAAAGTAGAGGGGAAGAAGAAGAGAGAAATTCTATTCATCAATATGATAGACAAACATTACAGCCTCTATTTATAGGGCTAGACACAAGGGCATCTCAGTAATAAACGAGATTTACCCTAGATATTCTTAACATAATTACACGTTTATAACACTCCCTCTGATGACATTGTGTCTAAGCTAATTACCTCGTTAAAACCTTGACAGGAAACCCCAAAGGGACAAAACCTGATCGAAGGGAAAAGAGTACAATTGTGAGTAAACTTAGAACGGAGCTGGACATGCATATGTTGCCTCATTAAAACCTTGACAAGGAAAAACCCAGTAGAACAAAACCTTGACGAAGGAAAAAGAGTACAACGTGATAGTCCAGTTAAATACCTTTTACTATGATGCTCCTCCTGATAAGTAATTCAGTTGAATCTTGGCTTGCAAATCTTCGAGTTGAGACTTCCCAATTTTGATGAACGGGTTTTTTGAATGTGAAATTTTTTGTTATTTTGTGAAGAAAATTGCTAGTTGATGAAGCCTTCTTTTGTGTTAATCTTTTGATAGTACTGTTCTCGAGGCTTCATGCTTCTTTAAATACACGTGTCTTGGATTTCTAGCTTCTCGGAGATGATTTGCAAAAGTAGTTCATGTAGTCTCTTCAACAAAAGGCCGAGATGTAGATACAATACCAGAAGTGAATGAAATTGTATTTGTGGTCATGCCTTTTGTAATCTAGGGAATATCTAGGGTTTTACGTTTATTTTACTTAGATGCTCTTGTGTTTTGCCTATATAAATAGAGGTTGTATTCTCCCATCATTCATGAGCGTTTTACTAATAATTTCTTATTGCAGTAGCTACTGCGAATAATCGACAATCATATTAATTAGCTTACTATGATCCCACACAATTCTCAAATGTATGCATATCTTGAAAAAAATTCACAAAATTTCTGGTACCAGCGCCCACGGGCATTATAATCTCCTCCTCTTCAAATGAGGAGATAATAACTTTGAGAATGTAAATCGTGTTCTTGGTACACTTAATTGAAGCACTACCAGTAGCCTCTAATGGAACACTACTTATTTTACTAGATGCGACTGGATTTGGATTTTCCTCTTGAAGAGGAAAGCGCTTATATAAAAGCAAATGAGACATTTCACGCCTAGTCAATAGCAGTCTTTTTTTATTTGATCATGGTGGGAGAGAAACGGATATAACATTCAAGTTAATTAACACCAATTTTTGCTGGTAGTGTATAGTCTCCCCCTGATTATGGCGGAAATATTTTCATCTCATAAAAACGAAAAAAAAATTGTAAAGTATTATCCGATTGATTCGAGGACATATGCTTATAATAATTTCTGGATGTTAACAATACCAGGTTAGACAACAAATACTGACTCAACGGGAGCCATTTTTAAAAATTATGTCTTTCAACATAAAAAAAAGAAGAAGAAAATTGTATACTAGACATACATATATATGATCAACCATGAATTACTTTTGAAAACCAAAATTAATTGGTCACAATAGCATATAAAATATGCAAACAAATCAAGCCTCCATTAATTATGTGACCAAGTAGGTCCGACAAAATAATATTTCATCTAAGAATGAAATAGTGGACACTTTCTTTATGAAAAAAATTAAATTAAATCAAGATCAATTGAATATAATCACTATAAGGAGTAGTGATATTTGCTAATGAGCCGGGTGCGCACCCATTGACCTTGAGTGTCCTACCGTGCACGTGAAACGGTTCTGAATTATGGAAATTAGTATCAAGAGGAAAATAAAAATAAAAATTGCGTAATATCCCTCAGGAATGCAGCAATTCCTCGTACACTGGTATTTGCAGCCGATAATAACAAGATATCGATATGTAATTTTAAGATTGACAGAGAAAAACAAATCGATTTTCGTTTTAGAAAAACATCCACTTTGTGGTTGATTAACGATGGTTTCTTGTAGGAAATAGAAACCAATAGAATTGACGAAGAAGAGAAAATCAATATCAATTGATTTTTGCGATATACCAAAATCGTATCGACGATTGGAAAAATAATAATAATATTGTTTTAGTCATCGCATATGGAAAATCCATTTTGGTTGAGAGATGGTTTCTTGTATAGAAAAAATAGAAACCATATAAAATTAAATCACATGATCTTCATCTAATGGAGGAAGATACCAAACTTAACTGGCCGTAGGTTAATGAACCATGCATGTGATTAAGTACCGAAAAGATAATCAAACTGCAATAACACCAAAAAAATTTATGATTACAGTTTCATTAGAGAAATAGGAACTGTAAACCATCTTTCGATGGATTTGTCTTTTCTTTCTCTATGAAATTGATTAGAGAAGAAAGGAGAATCAAATTTTATTTTACATAGTTGATCACCCACGCCCTAGAAATATAGACGATATGTCTTTTTCTTCCTTTTAGGGCTAACCAATGGATTTTAATTGCACCCGAAAACAGTTAAATAAAATTGAGAATGACTGCAATCAAATTCCTATAGTTGGGACTGCAAACGTATACGAAATCCAGAAGAAGGGAGTAAACGATGTTACATGATACACCGATAAAAGAAACACCTTCTCTAAAATTGATCCACCACTATCAACGTGTATAGGCCTGTCAATGGAAGAATATCCGTCGGATATTAAGGAATCCGATATCCGACAGGTTAAGCACTATCGGATATTCGATATCCGATAATATCCTATAGGATATCAAAATCAAATATCGATTCCGATATGTTAAGCTATCGGATATCGGATAAATATCCGACAATATCCGGCTATGACAAAAAGATGTTAAAAACCCTTTAGAACATGTTCATAATTGAAATTTAAGTTCAATTTCTTAAACATTTCATATCGGATATCGAACATTTTTATCGGATATCGAATATTAGGGTAAATCACAAATATGGTTAGGGTAAATCACATATAAATCCATGTTCTATCAGATATCGGATATTAACAATTCGGATGGAGCCTAATCCGATTCCGATATATTAAGGAAGAAATATCCGATAAAATATCCGATCCGATATCCGATATCCGATAAAACGGATAAAATCCTATAGGATCTCGAATACTCGGAAACGGATTCCGGATATCGGACATATATTGACAGGCCTAAACGTGTATGTATACACGTTGGATACAATTTAACATTTAAAAGAAAAATGCTTTACATAATCATTAACAAACTTATGAATGGTGGTGTTTGTTACATATGTCCACGTTAAGTTTGCTGGTGTAAGTGGTGGTCTAGATTTGTCTTCCCAATATATAAATCGACGGCTGTGGTTCTTCAAATAAACACTATCTTACGGCCGGTTGCACCCAGGACCTGTGTGACCTTTGGTTTTCTTAGTGATAAACCCATCTAGATTCTAGGTGCTTCTCCCTTGGCTCTTTTCAAAACAAAACTCACCCCTCTTGGAAGCTGCATTTGTGATGATAATGGTGATGAAAATAAGTTTCGAGGGATTCAAAGTGCACCGTCCCATGTTCCTTTATCGGTCGATATTGGTTCTTTTTGCTTTCTGTTTTCTGTTATTATCTTCCTTGATTTTCATGGTTGTATGATTAATTCACCGACGTTTTTTTGGGTAGCTACAAAGATATTAACGAATGAGGTGGATTTTTTCAGTTTGGTGTAATTGGAGCCTTTCATTTATCAGTCATCCTGTTAATTTACCGTAATTTGGAGTTCCATCGTGGAAGAGGATTTTGAAGATCAATTTCGTCTGATTGAACTCCTTCAGGTATAAATTTGGATCAAATACCATATTCCAGTTTGCGTTGGATGGTTTGTATTATTGATTTGTGGTAATGGGACTATGAATTGAATTTCCTTTTTTTTTCTTTAACCTAGACTGATCACCCCGAGGGTTTCGTTTTTCGTAACTTATGTACCTTTCAGTTCTTGGTTGTATTGCAATACTTACTCAAGTGGTAATCGTTGCTACTGCTTTATTTGAAGATTTTGGGTAACTAGGTTTAAGTTGTTAGCCATGAGATAGTTTGATGTCGAAGGATACAAATGCCAAATGGGATTGTTTGATGTGGAAGGATACAAATGCAGATACGTATAGGCCAAGATCTATATGCATGGGCATCATTTTCTTATACTTTTTTGAAGAAAAAACAAACTAATTATGTAACTCATTTAAGCCTAATCATTTTATCTCATTTGGTTGTCATTCTTAGGAGGGATGATGCTGATCAAAAAGTTGCAAAAGACCTTATGCTGGATTGCTGAGTGAACGCTGGACATGTAAGGTGTATAATCTTTTATGATATTTTCTTTCATATTCAACTTCTCTATCTCTCGGGTACAGTGGTCCAGATATATATAAGTCAAATAATTCAGCAAGTGGAAGTTGTCACAACTCTGAGGATGCAGCAGAGACGGGTGGGAAAGATGATGGTTTGTGTATCAACAACATTAACATATTAAAAGATACCCATGGAAGGTTGAACAGCCGGAAAGAGGAATGACCTGATTTGGAAGATACCTTAGAATATGTTGAAGTCATGCTTGCCTTGGCTGCCTTCTTCGGCTAATTTTAGTGACAAGAATCAAGCTTCAAGTCCTCAATCTCAAAGAAGGATGTCAACAGCTATCAGGATGTCCTGTAAGAGGCCACATCTTATGAAGGAGATAAAGCTACAAAATTTTGTAAGTATCCTCTCTTCTCTTGGTTAAGGAAATACGCATTTAATTTATGTTTCTTACTCTAGGATCCCATGAACATCAGTTACGATCCGAGCAAAATGTGTATATCGCATTTAGTACATATAGGTTGGATGTCAATCTTACAATAGTTGGCTCACTTTTTATAACCCACTTTATTTTCATATTTGATATTTTGGATGAAAAGGACCTGGGATTAAAGAATATTTTTGGCTAAACATATTTTGAAATTGGATTTCTTAGTTTGGCTATTTATTGTTTTCTCATTTACTGATGAAGGCATTGTTTATTGTTGCGATTGGAAGGTTGTTGCTCAAGAGACTATCTCAGCGATTCTTAACAGATGGCTTTTTTTTAGATGTCCACATTCTCTAATAGATAAATCTACGGTTGAGGTGATTCCCATGAATATGCCCGCTTTAATTGAGAAAGAAATTGATTATTTCGGCTTCCCATCTCAACCGACTAAACATAACCAAATACACGATTGCATTTGTGATGGTTCGTTTTAAATTTTAATGACTGGGAATGGCTTCTCTTTCGTAATTGCAACCTCAAACTCAACTTACTTTTTTTGCCTTTTCATCAGGGAAAAGGAGTACCAGCAACATTTAAACAGGTTCAAGCGATTTGCAAGTACTTCAACCTGTTTAATGCTTTGAAGTAATAGTTGGTGGAGATCAGAAGGAAAGTAGCGGAAAAGTACTCTTCTCTGATCTTTCTCTGGGTCTGAAATGGCTAGGTAAATCTCTCACTGTTTCATTGTTTGGATTTTATTTTCATGACCGATCTGTATGGATTTTGTTAATCAAAGTGGAAGAACTGCTAACGTAATGCCCTGAAAATCTGTTCATCTTCAATTAGTTTTATCAAGATTCATTCTTTAGTTTCAGTTAATTTTGTTTCAATTTGTTTTATCCCTTATAATTTCAATTTTGTTAAGCCATATCTAATTTTTACTCTAAAAAGTACCCTAAGTTTTGTTGATGTCAGTTGAGTTTTTCATATGGTTTTCCTTTTTTTTTTGTTATCCTATTTACTGACCAGGATCAATTTCTATTAATAATGTGAGTTCAGTTCTATCATATCTTCCAAAGCTCATTTTTTAAGAGGTTTGATGCCACTCTTTACTATCTGGATTATTGATTTTTGTTTTTACAAGTTTTGCTTTCTTTAGGGTGAATTTATAACATTGCTTCAGGCATACGAGATTCAATATCAAAGAAAGAATGGCATGCTAAAATCAATTATTAAATGTACAGACCAAGTTGTTCACTGATTCTGTTCACAGATAACTATATGGGTCCATTCGATGATTTCCTTTGTTTATGAGTGCAATAATGAAGTGTTTGCCAGAATGCGTTTTTTTCTTTCATTACTAGATTTCACAACTAATTACCGTAAGTTGTTTATACAAACACTATTCATGCTTCAAACAAGTTCACCAGAAGTCATCTCAGTTCTGCCTAACTATCAAACTGTTCGACAATTAGTACAACTTCATGTTTGTCGTGCAAGTTCAAAGATTAAAGGTGAATTATGATGCAAGCACGACATACTAATCAAGTATGAATTATATATGAGTTCTCTTAGGTTCTACGAGCTCGCTTAGCCTACCAGGTAGGTTTTGTGGTTAGTATAGTAAGCATAAACAAATGGCAACAGGCCTACAAGGAAACTGCAACCCCTCTTTTGCAGTGGGCTGCTCATCGGCTTGACAAGCCTATGCGTTCAGCGCTCCATCCTTTTTTCGGTTGTCATTCTTTGGAGCATACATGTATTGTGCTCCAGTTAGCATAATCTAAAGGAGAAACACAAGCTTTTTCAATTTAGTTAAGAAGTGGTTAGTGTTACATTAGGATAAGAATATCTTGAAGGGGCACATGTTTACAGTACTACGTGCTACATTTATCTTTTGCTGTGATATCTTATTTGCACTCTATCACGCTCAGCGTGTCCGCCTGGAACAATTTGTTCCTGGTGCTCGTGCTTCCTTGCCTTAATTGGCTTGTGTTGCTAGTGTTACCAGAAATAATTGTTGTTTGGGGACAATACGTGTTGGCGTATGAGTGGTTTTTGGAGACTTTAGTGCTTGTTGGCTCTCTGCCCTGGGTGGCGAACGACAAGCCAGAGTCTCTCAGACGCTAGGGAATTGACTAACACTTTCCCTAACAAGTATGCGAACAGGTCGATCCCCCAACAAGTTTGCGAACAGGTCGATCCCCCTAACAAGTATGCGAGCAGGTCGATCCCCCTAACAAGTGAGAACAGGTCGATCCCCCTTACGAGTATGCGAACAGGTCGACCCCCCTAATAAGTAGCACTATCTTTCAATAGAGCAGGCGTTGGACAGACAGACATGGAGGGCGGCGATACCCATGGAAGAGGTAGGTCTCAGGTACGAAAACTAACAAACTCCTTTTCTATATTTTTCGTCAATTTCATTGCTACTCAATCAGCGAACACGTAAAGGCAACCATGCAGATTGTGAAGGGGTAAAACCCCGTAGCATCCGCAACAAGGACATGGTGTAAGCATATCCGCATTAATGGTCGAGAATTCGTAATCCCATGAAACGGTGACTACTTACAACCTGGTCCATAAACAATCGCGGCGCGGGTAGCGTCAAGTATTTTGCTTGCCCTGGTGCGAGTTGTGCAAGGCTTTGACAGGCCGGCGTAAAAACTATGTTATATTTTTTGGAGATATTCTCTAGTCAACCCGGTACTTGCTACTGGAAAAGACTTTGGATTTGGAGGATCTTATTTGCACTCTTTGCAGTGCTAAAATTATTTAATTTTAACCTTCTAAAATTAATCAAGTGCTTCGCGCATTGTTTTGCAGGTGCCCGGCGTGTCATCGACGTGCAACGTTCTGGCCAAACCAAACTAACCAAGTATGTTGTAGTCCCGAATCTTTTCCATTCGATTAACGAGTATGTTTGTAATGGGTGTTCCACTCTTTCTAGGAATTTCAAGCAAAACTCGAAAGGGAACTGTTCCAATCTTACACCAAATAGAAGGAAATCCAGCAACATGGCCAATCAAAAAAAGGTTGCAACAAAGAGCAGGAACTTTTGCCTTACCAGAGTTATAATTGGAATGGATTTTCCATGTGTAGACTTCATCATATGCTGCTCTTGATTATACTATTTTGTTGTTGTAAGGAAATATTCTTGCCAACAGCCAGAATGACAACAACAACAACTAAACCATCATCAGTGTCATAAATCTCAAGTAAAATTGACGAAAAAATTGGTAACCATGATGAGATAGAAGGTGGTCGAGTCGACTACTGTGAAATTTAGGGATTTGGGTAGTATCAAATGAGTCTTGAAAGGGATGTGCCTGTACCAGATTTTGCAGAAAGATATATAGTTTTAGAAGAAAAAAAAGAAGACTTTATGTAAGGAGGAATTGTTTGGTGAAACAGTTGGTTATTCCATTCCAGTGCTACTTATTACACGGATGCTATGAGTGAAGATGTATTAAAGGAATTTCAGTCTAACAAGCATGGAGGCAACCACCCCTTGCTAGGAATTTTAAGTGATGCAAGCATAGAACCAATATGACATTTCTTTCTAACAGAAGGGGGTTGAGCTGAAATAAATTGTAAGCATATATATCTTTCCTTTCATTTCTTTAGAAATTCTACCATTTTCTTGCTAACAGAGAGTATAATGATTTAGCAGGAACAACGAGGAACTGATAGATGAAAATCAAGATACGGACCCTACGATTGAAAGCTTAGATAGAGCAAATTATAAGGAACCATTAATGGATTTGTGGCAATGGTAGCTCACAACCTTCCACAGCTGAAAGTGGAGACGATACAGATTCTCAAGCGACGAAACGAATGGGAGAACTACAGTGAGGATACTGCTTACCGAGACCTAAAGATATTTGATGTTTTACATATTTTAAGATATTTGATATTTGATGCTTACCGAGACCTAAATATTTTAAGATATTTGAGTCTTAAAATTTGGTGTTTTTTTATTTTTCATGCAGTTTACCATATGTGGTTTGTTTGGAGGCTTTTGCTTTTTTTGTTGTTAGGGTGGTTTGGGTGTCAGTTGTTTGGTTTGCCCATGTTTTCACATGACATGAATAAAACCAGTGATGTTGTGTTCATTGTGTTTCCTCTTTCAAGAGTGAAGGTAATACATGTTTATGAAACCACTGTTGTATGGAGATTAATCTTTGGCAAATTTGTCCAACTACTAGCTCAATTTTTTTGATATGTACTTCCATTTATGCAGCCGAAACCGATCCACTTAGCATTGGATCCTTGGACATTGAAATGAAATGAAATGGGGGCATTGCATCCTAAGGTTTCGTAATACGCGAGTTAATTCGCGTTTGTATACATTATTCGCATTAAAATTGTATAATTAGGATCCAACCATAGATCTTTGACAACAATATTTGTCCCTCTGAACTCAAGTTTAGAATACCTAGATATCCTAGTTTAATTGGGGGCCAAGGATTTTAATTGGGGGGCTTGACTAGAGGACAAAAAAAGGTCACCCCATCCTAATTTTGGTCACCCCTTATCAAAATAATTTATAAATGGCTAAAATGCCCCTGAATGATTAGTATTAAAAATTAATTAAGTTAATTAGTGTGGTAATTGTGTTTAGATTAAAATTTGATTTTGGGATAAAATTTTGGGGAGATTTTATTTTTGAGTTTTTATGTGTTGAGAAGAAGAAGAGGAGTTTTTAGAGGAAAAAACTAGGGTTTTTAGAAATGAGTGATTCAAGTGGAGGGAATGAGGTTGGTGAAGGTTCAAGTAACAACCATGATTGTGTTGATGGTAAGATTGTCTCAACTAATCCTATGGATTGGATGTTTGATGAAGAGATGTTAATAGAGGAAGCCATGAATAATGGTGCAAATGAAGAACCTATTGCTCAAAATGAAGGAACCAATCCTCGAAATGAAGAACCCGGAGCTCAAAACAATTAGGTAAACTTCCTATACTCTTCAAATCGTCTAAATGTTGGTCCAAGTGGTCGATTCATGGTCACTATGGAACTACTCAGAGTGAGGGTCGTTATAGTCGTGTGTTGTATACACTAACGACCCTAAATAATCGTCAGTCTGTTTACACTCACGGAGACGACTCTAACCTGCAACTTTTAATAGTGATGAAAAATCGTGAAGGTGGTGTGTTAAACAATGACGACTCTTTTTAGTAGTTCACCTAGAGTCGTTAGCTGATTCGTTTAATACCCGGACGACTCTCGAATCCAAACTCTCTGTAAAAAACGCAAGTTTTTGTGTTTTTGAGTCGTCATAGGAATATTCTGATATACTGACGACCCTAACCAACCATTAATAATTTTAGTTAGAGTCGTCACTTTCGATATTTATACCTTAACGACCCATACTGTTAATTTTTAAGATTTTTGATTTCATAGAATCATTTCATTGAATCATAAAAGGCATACATCTTGCATAGCGTTGCATTGAAGGAAATGAAATACAATAGATAATAACGGTGCACTTAAACACTTAACCATAAAGGTTGTAATTATAGGTAGTGCCTTCCAAGATGAGGTAGCAATCGTCGAACTCAAACTTTTTTCCACGAAGCACCTCGTATCGGGCATACGCCTTCCTCAACTGAAAACGCAAAAAAAAAAACTTAGTTAGTATTGTTAAAAGCTTTCGATAAGTTTGACCTCTTGTTTAAATACTTACTCTTATAGCACCCAACATATTGGGTAAGGCTTCCCTTACGGCGTTCATTTCTCTTTTGAAAGCTTCACATTCGAAGAATATCTCCTCGAACCGTTCCTTGACGAGTTTCAAAGACCTTGAGTTACAATTTCCGTCTAACGCCACAAAAACAATGAATACACGGTTCCACCAAGAATCCGATGTTTGATCAATGCCTTTTCCTAGATCTTGAAAGTGGTTTGTGAATGTCAACCAAGCTTTCACAATGACGCAATTCTCTTCGGAAGTGTAGGGAGTAGCCATGGTGTTTCCTTTTTTTTTGCTTTTAGATGATAAATGAATGAGAATGAATGTGAAGGTTGAGAATTATGGTTTGGGTGAAGAAGGGGTGAGATATGGATCTCTATTTATAGAAATTCTAGAACCAACAGTCATTTTTTTGAATTTTTTATCGTTGCCCGACTCAACCACTTTTGGTGAATTCAAAATTAACATTAACTGCTAAATGGGTCGTTACAAGATATACTAACAAAGTGACGACTCTTGCACATCAAAAGAGTCGTCTTTCTGTTATGTTTATTGGATGACGACTCTACTATCAAAGAGTCTGTTTTAAGTGACATTTAGAGTCGTTAATATGACTTTCACCAAAAATGACGACTCATACCAAATATTTCAAATAAACATTAGAGTCGTCATTGGTATATCTAAAACCCCTGACGACCCTTGTTGGGAATATACTATCTGAAACTCGTTTTATTGAATTGAAAAAACCCGGACATGTACTATGAAATAAAATAGAAGGAAAAGACATAAAATAGTTCAATACATTGCGCTTGAAAACCTAAACGAGTTTAATTATATGCGGCGAATTGCCATTCGCTTTCCTCTAAGAGACTATAGCAGTCCTCGTGCAAAAACTCATGGCATCACTTTAATTCGTATCGGCTGCGACCCAAAGAGTGCTGGAAAAACATTTTTTTTTTTAAGTTAGTTTTGTTGAATACAAATAACCAAACAAATAATTTTTGATGAACGGCCAATTGATTCACAAACTTACTCTATCCATTCGAGGTTCGTTGGGAAGAGCTTCAGCCCGAGCTTTCAATTCGTCTCTCAACAATACGCATTCATTGTATAAATAATCGTACCTTTCCCTTATCTGCTGGAGCGTCCTTCTATAACGATTTCCGTTTAGTGCTTTAAAAACCTTAAATACACGTTTCCACCAAGCATTGGATGTTTGATCCATGTTAAGGTACGGATCTCTAGTTGGATCGTGGTTATTGGTGATCCATTACCCTCTTTCAAAGTCGTGCTTCATGACCGTGGTGTGTGCTCTAAAAATAGCAACATCTTCCATATTATTGAACGGGGTTGGAGCCATTTTTGGTGTTTGAAAGTGATGGGTTACTGATTTGGGAATATTGAAAGTGATGGGTGAATTACTTTGAAAGGGATAGGTCTCCTTTTATAGGAAAAAAACACCCAACGGTTAGTTTAAAAAAAAAACGGTTACCTTTTTTCCAACTCCGCAATAACTGCTTGTGTTAGTCAAAGTTGCCGTTGCTTTACCAAATTTGCAATAACTTCGTATAGAGTCGTCATGTTAGATATATATACAGTAACGACTCAAGTTGAAAACTGAACAGAATGGTGTATATTTGTCAATGTAGATTCGTCATCGTTTAAGTTGGTTCGTCCGTTTTAGAAAAAGGGTCGTTGTCATGCTAAAACACACCATGACGACTCAATAGCAGAGTTTTAGGCAAATAAGTCGTTAACCTGTATAATAAGGTGACGACTTTGGGGGTCGTCGTTCTGCAAATGTAAAGGTGACGACCCTTTAAATGGGAAATAAATAAAACAAAGAGTCGTCATTTTAAAATCTTATAAATTGACGATTCTGTAATGACAAATTTTTACTTTTTCTGTAGTTGGTTGTACATCCGAGCTCTCAACCTGAACCCGTCTCCACTATCGGTCCGGATACCGCCCAACACTATATGACCGATTTGGTACGTTTTTATTGTTTGAATCGATGTATATCGGTTTGAAAATTGGTGAATTAGTGTTCTCAATAACGTCTTATTTGTTCAATGTAGACGTGGCAAACTAAGGCTGAGGTCAAGGAATGTATTATTTCCAAGGCAAAAGAGAAGATGTGTGTAGTTGTTCAAAGCAAACACGTCGATTTTAAGCAAATGGAGATGGTATGCGAGAGAGCGGGGGATAAGGAAGAAAGTCACAAAGGGAAGAATTACAAGTATGAGAAAAAGACGACGAGGGTCTACAAAACTTCGTCGAAGAAGATTCAATGCCCGTTCAGGGTTGTTTTCAAAAGGAATCATGAAACTAATCTATGGAGTTTGTATAGTATACCGGATGGTCGTCACAACCATCCTCCACCCAAAAGTCTTTTAGGACACCCAGCATATGCCCGATTGAAACCTCATCAAATGGAAAAGGTCCGACAGATGAAGGGGTGTAGGCCCCTTAAGATCCTAAATGCAATAAGGGCGGAAGATAAGACAAACTTGTCTATTATTTCCACAATCTACGCTACCAAAGCAACGATCAAGAGAACCGAATGGGATGGTAGATTAATTATGCAACAATCAGAGTGGCTGGCAGAAAAACTTAACTACGCCATGCAAACAAGGGTGGGTCCGGGCAAGAAAGTGACTCATATTTTTCTTTCCCATCCTAGGATGGTGGATTTGGCTCAGTGTTTTTATCAAGTCTTGTTCATAGATTGCACCTATAAGACTAACAGGTATAACATGCCTATGTTGATCGTGGTTAGTCATACTTCGGATAAACAATCATTCACCATTGCATGGTGCTTTATGGAAAAAGAAGAAATAGAGGACTATGTTTGGGAGTTGGAACAAGTGAGGTTGATTTACCGTGGTGAAGAGACACCGCAGGTTATATTTACAGATATGGATTTTGCAGTTATGAGTGTCGTACGTCAAGTTTTTCCACTTGCTCAACATTTCCTTTGTACATGGCGCATCCAAATGAATCTTTTTTATAATTGCAAGAATCATATCCAAAAGATCAAACCTGCAAAGGGTAATCAACGTTCCAAGGAGGAAGACGAGCGTCTAAGTCAACTTTCAAAAAACGAGAGAGCGGAAGAGAAGAGGAAAGATAAGGAAAAATATGATGAAGAGGAGGATCTATGGAAGGATTTCTTCAAAGATTGGGACCATTTGGCTCATTCGAAGACTGAAGTAAAGTACTATGCTAATTTGCAGAAATTTATTGATGATTGGAGTACCGATCATAAGAAGGTGGTCGACTATTGCCTAGATACATGGTTGAATCCTTGGAAGGAGAAGTTTGTTTATGCATGGATCAATAAGTACAAGCACTTCCAAAATGAGTCCACGAGTATTGCAGAGCAGTCCCACGGACGTTTGAAAAAAAATATTGAACTAAACACTGGTGGGGTAGTTACTGTACAGGAAGCTATTCATGAGCACGCCGAGAATGATCTAAGCAAGATAGTGACTCAGATGGAGTATAGTAAACACCGTTTTATGATGCAATACATAGAAGACAAAGAATTGTTATGGGGGGTTGCACACCAAGTATCATGGTGGGCAATAAAGCATATGATGACTGAACTTAACAAATTTCGAGCGAATGCTTCCAATGGAAAAGTGATTAAATATAATTGTACAACCGAGACGTGGCTTGGCCTCCCGTGTAAACATAAGCTTGGTGGGTACAAGGTGATCATTCCTCTCGAAGATATCGATCCATTTTGGAAGCAACTTTCATTCAGCCCAAATCCCACAGGAGCCGCTGATTAGCAATTTGGAGACTTGGATATTGGCAAGTACATCAATGAGAAATATCAAAAAATGAATTGGAAGGAAGACAAATATTGGTTTCTAATTTGTGGTCGGCTTCCCGTAAGAGCTTGGGAGTAGAAGAAGAGCCAATCAAACAAAAACCACCGGGTATACCAACAACTAAAAAGTCGTTTATAGAAACTGTGAATGCGGACAAGAGATGCACAAGTGACCCATCACGTCATGAGTATGTCCAGGCACAATATATGGAGTATGAGAACTCTTTCCTCCCCAAGGCAAGGGGTCGGGCAAAAAAGCAAGATTTTACCCAAAGTGAAATAGAAGTGAAACAGGAGGCAGACATGGATGTAGAGCATGTGGTCGGTACCCAGCAAAGCCAAATTAGAGGAATGGTGACGATAAGAGGAATAAAGGGTAATCCGCGCACCCCTAGATATTCCCAAGGAAGACCACATCGTATTGCTTACACTTTGTATAAAGAGTATACCGATCAAATTCCTCACGTCATCTTGGATCACCTTATATCCACCGACGACGTTGACAGCGATGGAAATTGTGGTTACCATGTTGCAATGGAACAATTAGGGCATTTCCACAAGGCCGACGAACTTAAGCTCACCCAAATCGAATATGCAAGAAAAAAAATGGCAGAAAAACTCGTTGAGGACAAGCAACTCTATTTGATAATGCTTAAGGAAGGAGATCCAAAAGAGAGGGAATTGAAGTTTAGGGAGTTGGTTTCAAATGTGAAATGGAGGAAGGGGTCGAAGAAGGCCGGTTATAAGTTTTGGATGCAAATGCCTTTTAGTGGTCAACTTTTAGCGGACATATTCACCTGTGTTGTAATTGTATTCAGCAAAGGCTTCCCCGTAGTGTCTTGTATGTATGTACCCTCAAAAAATAGATGCGAAGGCGGCGATAAAGAAAAGAAGAATTGTAATGGCACATGTCAACCATAACCATTACATAGGCTTGAAGATTTCCGAAGAATGTCCTCTACCACGGGTCTATGGTGATTGGGGAGAGAACACCAAGGAGTGGACAAACCAGTATGATTATGGAATGAACATTTGGAATGTTATGGACCCAACCCCTATTTACTTAGACATGGGCGATGAATCGTGATAGAAGATGTTTATTTTGAACTTTGCATTGCATTTTTAAGCATACTTTTTGACAAGGGTTGTATCTTGAACCCAGATATTTGTATTTTGAAGAATGCTTAATGAATACAATGCGTTTTATCTTGCGGCATAAATGTTTTTCACTCTTGTTTCTTTTGAAGTTCTCATGTATGTTTTTGCCATATGGAGTCGTCATTGAATCCCTCTATACCTTAACGACACATAGCTGCCATTTAGTGAATATTTAGTGTCGTTTACCACGATAACCATATACCTTAACGACCCTTAAGGTTACAATTTTGGTGTTCTCCTGTATGTTTTAGACATCTAGAGTCGTCATTGCCCACCCTCTATACCTTAACGACCCTTAGGGTTAAAATTTTGGTTTTATCCTATATGTTTTAGACATCTAGAGTCGTCATTGAATGACTCTATACAATAACGACCCTTATGATTAAAAATATTGGTGTTCTCCTGTATGTTTTTGCCATTTAGAGTCGTCGTTGCCCAACTATGTACCCTTACGACTCTATTGGTAAAAAAAATGGTGTTCTCCTGTATGTTTTTGCCATATAGAGTCGTCATTGCATCAGTCTATACCATAACGACTACTGATACGAATTTTGGTGTTCTCTTAAAAATAAGTAAGGGTGGTTCGGTTTATTATTTATAGAATAAGACTCTCTGAATAATGCCCTCAACGTCTCTTTTGTGTACACTTTTCCCCAAAAAAAAAGTCGTTAGGATATTTTCTATATATAGAGGAAGCCATCGACTACCAAATTCAATTGAAAACAACCTCACAAAATATTTTTTTCAATGTCAACTCTGCCATCAACTAGCAATTCAATTGAAAACATACTTAGAAGATGCAAGCGACCAACCAAATCGATATTGGCAATGGAAGAAGAAATACACAAAAGAACCATGCGACCTACTAAAAAACCATTCACTCCATCGTCATATCCTACGAAGGAAGAAGAAGAGATGCGCGAGGCCAAAAAACGAGGCGAAGAACAAGCCCATCTCCGGGAAATATTCAAGCAAGTCGAGGAAGAGACCGAATGGGTTAAAAATTATTACATCGTCAAGGATCTTCCCGAAGAACATCAACATGAGAGTATATTTTGGAGTCAAGTTGGTTGGAGTCCTTTTGTTAATTACTACAAGAAACTACGCTATGATTATGAACCGTCCCACATTCGTGATAGGACGATTCACGTTATGAGATTGTGCACCAAGTAAAACGAGTTTCTCGCGAGGCACAAACGGGATAGGCGTGCAGCCCAGGCTGCATATACCAAATGTAGAGGAGAGCCGTTTTATCACATCGAAGCCGCAGTGGTAGTTCAATCTCGCACCGAGAAATGAGTAACATGTAATTTCTTGAGTAAGATTTATGATAGACTTGATGTTTTGTAGTTTCAACTAAATGGAGTTTACAATTATTCTGAATAAATGTAATTTCTCTTCATTCTGAATAAGGGTCGTTATCCACCTACAAGTTCCAAACTGACGACTCTAGAGTCGTCAATATATTTGTTTCTATCCTAACGACCCTTGTTGTGGCTTTTAAAAAATCCGACCGTTGGGATTTTCTTCTATAAAATACACCACCTACTCTTGAGAAAATGGCCCAAAACATTCCATTTTCTACCAAAATACTTATACTTTTAGTGGCAATGGCGGAATGGGAACCATATGAAGATTTGTGTCTCGTTAAATCGTTTGCTAATACATTTCGTGAACGTCCAAATGAAATCTATTCAATGTTTTGGAAGAGAGTTAAGGAGTTCTTTTACGGGCGTACCGGGAATCCTAATAACCGCAAATGGAGGGATTTGGCATTTCGATTCAACTACATTAAAGGTGCAATGCGAGAGTACGTAAAAGTTTGAAATATGGTGTACGACCATCATCCACGAGCTCCTCTTAGGGAAAAAGTGAGTAATCCGATAATATTTATACTTTTCTCATGGTTCAAACTTACTAACGTATAACATTCCTCGTTTAATTTCAGCTTGAACGTTTCAATGGGTTATGGACAATACGTAATGAGGAAACTAAGTTCATTCACCATAAAAAATATACAATGTTGTATCGACGAGCAAGAAGGTTCATTGACGAACATTTGATGCGTCAGATTCTTGATTACCCTTACTAGCTCTTCTGTAATGCTAGATTTATGTAATGTTATCTTCTTATTGAAATCCATGGCCTTTCTCCTATTAGTTCAAAGTTTCTAGAAAGAGTCGTTAGTCTCTTAAGTCTACTTATTGACGACCCTGTTGTGAAAGGTACAGTCGTTCACTTAAAACTAATACATTGACGACCCCTTCACTAATTTTTTTAAGCAATCTCCTTGAAGTTTTCCTAGGAAAAAGTCGTTATTTGGATCTAAATATCAAGCTAACGACTGTTGGTCTGAAAAAAATTAAAAAAATTAGGTTTAGAGTCGTCAACTTGATAAAAATAGAGTGAACGACTATTTGGATGAGATGGTAAAATCCAACTCATCACATTTAGGGTCGTTATTCTGCTATATTTAAAGCTGACGACCCCTATTCTACACAGTGTATAATATTGTCTGCTTCAGAGTCCTAAAAAATTATAACAAATATACTTGTAAACATCCTTCTAAAATCTTATGAAAACAAAGTAGTTTCAACAAACCATCCAAACCAAACACATAAGTTGTTTCACCAAACCATCCAAACCAAATACATAAGTTGCATCTAAGAAAAGTTAAGAAACATAAGTTCAAGTCAACAGTAAAATGAAACATAAGTTCAAGTCGACGGTAACATCTCCTCACTCTAGACAGTCATCTCGACCTCGACCTCCTATTTACCTCCATGACCTGGAAACTCTCCGGCTTCTCTTAGGAGGACCCTGAGTTGCACTTCCCCCTGGGGAACCACCATCTTCTCTAGCACCTTGTTCATCATGAGGTTGGCTACATTGTCCCTGTTCAGCACGTTCTTGTGTTAACTGGCTACGTGTTTTCCGGGTCCTCTTACCTTTCTTAGCCAGCTCAGCAAACATCTTCTTTGCATTGGGATTTTCAATGTGCCTACAGTAATCAGCGTACCGACATTGCTTCTCAGGATCAAACACTTCCCCTTTGTCAGCCGAGCAACACAGTCCCTTACCAAAAAGCTTCATTAGTTCCCTCTATATGCATTCAAATACCAATTCACATTAACTAACTTATATTTATATGTAGATGAATAACATAATTACAAAAATAAATACTCACCACTAGTTTAAGAATGGTAGTATCATCTCTAGTGTCATCTTGAGAAGCAGAGGTGGATGCTGTGTTGGTCCTCCTACCCGTAGTATGATCTATCTGTATCACCCGACCGTGGGAGAAGCCTTCGTACCATGCATAGTAATCTGTTGTTGCCTCGTGACCGTCATTGACATGCACCCAATCTGTGATGTCTACTAGCCTAGAGTGTATAGTATTCCAATGCTTGGTATCAGGTTCAGGTTCGTAAACCACCTTTATGTCTGACACGTCAGCCTCGCATTTGTCCAACTTGTGCTTGAACGGAGGTACAATGTCGTCATCGGGTGAATCTTGAATAAACCCAAGTTGACGCATGATTCTCATCGGATTATACATTGAAAAACCGTATGGGTGAAACAAAGGGTCGTGGTAATACACGACATCTTCCATTGCGCCAACTCTACCATCCTTATATGGATTAAAGATTACCTCTTTCGCCGTGATGTTGTCCAATTTTTGGCGTATTTCTATCAACGCATCTGTTTGTTCCTTATCCTGAGAACCGGTGAACAAGTATCAGGTTCCTGTTGGACTACCTTCGCAGTAATCTGGGTTGAGTTGCACGTCTTCATTATCTTTGAACAGCGAGGGGAAATGATCATAAATCCACACCTATAACAAGCACGTTAGAAAAATTTAAAACAATCAAATAAACATAAAAACATTAATGGAAAAAACGTACACAAAGAAGACAACTTTCATCAATCAAAATACCAGGACTAGAGCCAAATTCCCATTAATTTGATAAGTTCGTTCGCGAGATCCCTGGGTAAGCTGACCATTCAAATATGCTACTATGGCAGTCCCCCAAGAGTACTTGTTCACATCTTCCAAGGGATCCAAAAGCTAAAGAAGGTTGGCGCTGACCCTATTACCTTTGCTGTCGGGAAATATAACCGACGCAAGGAAGTACAACAAATACCCAGCTACCGCATAACGACATTCCATATCAGAGAGACCATCTTTTTCTTTGCTTAATGTGTCATAAAACATCTCCCTAATCTCTACAAGTTTGAACTCTTTCTTCGGGTATTTAGTTCCCGGCACGAAAAGCCCATCAGTTTTCTATTTATCCTACCCAAACAAGTTACTGGTCAATGCATAAATTTCATCCCAACTAAGCCTTTTCTTGAACTTGTCATTGGTTGATTTACTTTCGACCTGCAGCCCTAATATCTGTTCGGCATCATCAGGATTCACTGCCATCTCGCCAAAAGGGAGTTGGAATATGTCGCTTTACCGTAATACCTTTCACAGAAACTAGATACTACGACCTTGTCATACGCAATCACAGAGTTCAAAATGTCATTATACAAATCGGAGTTTTCAACATACTCTCTAACTCTTGCACATTCACCTTCTAGCGGCCACAGCTCCATTTTCTTAAAAGAAGATTGGTGCCTGAAAAGACGTGCGGCATTCTTATGATCCTACAAAAGAGAAACATGTAAATATTAAAAAAAAAAATTAGAAAGTTAACATCAACTAATCAGATAACAAGCAAAGTTGGGATTCTTACGATTGTCTCATAGATGGTATGAGCCCACAATCCGGGATATCCAAATAGAACTTCGCAGCCATCTCTAGGTTCTCCTATAGGTTTACCACTGCGAAGAGGTTTCAGCAACAAACGAGTAGCGGGAACGTGTCTCGCGCTGGGTGCAATATCCGTTCCATCCTTCTTTACCCTCTTTTCCGGCTTCGGCTTTTTATTCTCTTTCTCCTCCTTATCACCAGCATCATTGCCTTCATCCTTTTCATCATCCTTATCACCAGCATCATTACCTTCATCCTCTTCATCCTCCTTATCACCACCATTATTACCTTCATCCCCTTCCTCCTCATCATCACCACCATTACCATCATCAGAATGATCACCACTACCATTATCTTCATCATCATTATCACTCTCTTCTTCCTCTTCTTCTTCTTCACCTCGTACGGGAGGATCTTCTTGTATCTCTTCTTCTTCATCATCGCTACCGTTAGCGGAAATAACAGGAGAGGATGATCCCGACGAATCCGACAACTCATTACCTTTGTCTCTTGGTTCGGTGATAGAAAATGCTACCTCACTTGGATTTTTTCCGCGTAATGGCCCGGCAAGATAGTATTTATCGTGTCGGGGATCTTTGGAAGGAGGAGTTATCATCATTGGAACCTTGTCTTTGGTCTTCTTGGTACTATAGTCCAAACACAAAAAAGAATTAGATGGGATATCAATTTTATGGTATCAATTAAAGGGTCGTCAGTGGTATTATCTATAAAGAAAACGACCCTTCAATATAAGGTGACGACTCAAATATATGTAATGACGACCCTTCCAAATATTTGGACAGAGAAGGTGATTTTTTTTCTTACAGGGTCGTTATCGTGTAACAATGGGTCCTCATAAAGGCAATGACTATTCTACGATTTGGGTTGACGACTCTATGGCATATTGCTAATTGACGACTCTATAGGACCTAAGATGACGACACTACCATTTTTTTTAACAGAAGGCTGTTCGAGTTCCATCAAGAGTCGTTAACCAATAAAAAAGGGTCGTCAAACCAGAGTCGTCATATTGGACCTAATACACTAACGACTCTATTCTAGGGAAAAAATTGTTGAAGTAGCAGAATTAGGGTCGTCATCTTCCATCTATTACAGTAACGATTTTTCATACAATCCGCATGCAAATGAAAAGTCGTTAGGGGTTTCAATTTATATACTAACGACTCTTACACTGAAACTGCTAATTTTCAGTTACCAAACTCAGTTTCACAATCAAAACACAACAAGAAATCGAATAGAAGGTGGGTTTTAGTTCACATACCTTCTAATTGGAGCCATTTCTTTCTTGGGTTTCGATTTTTTGGGTTTGAGAATTCTTCTCTCATATACCTTGCCTTTAACCGTATCTACGAGATTAGGGATTTGAAGTGCTTTTCTAGCGAGCTGCTTTGTACGAGCCATGTTTGTAGAAGAATTTAATCGTCGATTAAAGTTTTATCATCGATGATTACGCGATGAATCGGTTGAAGAAAAAAAATTCTTCGAAGGAGTCGTTAATGGTGGTGGTGGAGAAGAGAAAGGGGAGGAGAGGAAGATGAAAAGATGATTTTCTCTTTTGGTTTAAGGTATATGAATTGGGGGCCTAATTAAGGTTATTAATTAGAGTTAACTGATTTTTAAGATTTAGATTTAGTAAAGGGTAAAACAGTATTTTCACTTTCAGTTTAATACGCCCCTCAAAAATTTGGGATGCAAATAAAATATCTAGGCCCCAATTAAAAACAATGACCCCCAATTAAACTAGATATGCCTTCTTATCCAAGGACATGCAACCATGACTCATTGTCTAAGTTTAAACGTTTTTCTAGGGACCCTTCCCCTTACATCCTCCACCAAAACAAGAATCAAAAAAATCTGAGGGTGTATATGCCAAATGACTACTGTCATTTGTTGCTTTCTTTAAAAAAATATCTGCAGCACTACTACTTTCATTTAATAAATACTGCAGCACTATTACTTCCCTTTTATATAACACATCTCATCTGACCTACCAAAGCATGGAGGATATCAACCGGGATATGAACAAAAACCAGGGAACGCATATATTACCCTGACATTTTTAAACGCTGGGTACATAAGTAAAATTCAAACCTTTGGTGTATAGGTCAAATAAAAAAGAAAATCCCCTACACGGCCACGCCAACACTAATATAGGACCAAAACGAAAGTGTTTGGACAAAACCAACTCAAAACAAACATCCTAGACCGTGCCGTTACGGCACAGGTTAAGGCCTAGTAACAGAATAAAATAAAACATAAGACGAACAGTACAATACCGCCCTTGTGTGGAGATCCGAGATCCATCAACGCTGCTTGTTAGTAGATTCCACATGGTTTACATATCACAAACCTATAATAAAGCCAGGAAAAACGTTATTAGAATTTTTCTTTCTTATATATTGAAGAAAAAAAAGAAAAAAACATCGAAAGAAGGTTAGGCATAGTTGTAGAAAATCCGTTTCAATGGATCAGTTGGTGGAGCCTGCATGATAACGCCTTGGGAAACTAGAAAATAGATAAGGAGACACAAAGTACAGGGGAAGAAGAAGAGAGAAATTCTGTTCATCGATATGATAGACAAACATTAATGCCTCTATTTATAGGGCTAGACACAAGAACATCCCAATAATAAACCAGATTTACCCTAAATACTCTTAACATAATTCTATGTTTATAACAAAGAAAATATATTTAAAATAAAGCAATTATGAGGTATACAGGAAAACTCTATTTGGCAAAACTGTTTCCACTTTCCAGCAATCCCCCGCATCGGCCCTAATTACTAATTTTGGGCGCTTAAGTTATACTACAACTCGCGGCGCAATACATTAAACCCTAGAAATAGTTCCCGCTCTGCTTTTAGGGGAAATTAACCTCATCCCCTGGAAGTCAAATAAAAATCAGATTTGGATACATATTTTGAATCAATGGTTTCGGTTCTCAATTCTCCCATTGAGCTGTTCAGCTAAGTTGCCCTCTTTCTCTTTTAATCAGTGGTTTTGGTCGTATAATTAGTCGTTACTCAAATTAGGATTTCAGTTAACATGAAATCATTTGTTACATTGGGCATATGATTTTTTTAACAGGCTATAATATGATAGAGATAGTTGAAATGAACCTTTGAATGATCCAAATTGCATGTAATAGTTATGGGTTAACCTAGTCTGGTCGATTTCCTGGTACTTTGGATAGCTTAGTAGTGGTTTTGGAGAAATGATTACCTGAATCAGCCTCCACTTGGTACCAACTTATTATCTTTGTTTGCAACGTTCTCTTAATCTGAAATACTTCTCAGAAACTCCCAGAAACAACAGATGAAAGACGCAGTTATTACACAAAACAGGCTCACTCCTAGTTTTGAATCTTTGGACAAAATTAGAGAAAGCAGGATTTTAATTAGAAGTGTGTGAGCTTCAGAAAATTCTTTTAGTTAAACAGGCTCTTACTTGAGCTTTAAAGTGAAGTGCCCAATTGCTTACAAAGATTATTTTAATCAAAAATACCCCTGATTAACATGTCAGAAATTGTTCTTCAAATCCTCATCATCATTGCAGAATGAGCCCATGTCCTAGACTAAAGAGAGACGTACAGACAGCTCCAGTCTCCAGCTAGCTAATAAATCTGTTCTTTTCTTTCATTCCACCATCTCCACCTGAGAAGGATCGATCAAAAGGCATCTCTTATCAGTTAAGAGAAAGAAGAATCTTAGTTAATAACATTAAGATATTCAAATTAGGTTTTTCTAAAGCTCTATCAAGTAAAATAAACAATGAGT
This sequence comes from Papaver atlanticum, assembly GCA_023531105.1. Classification (NCBI taxonomy): domain Eukaryota; kingdom Viridiplantae; phylum Streptophyta; class Magnoliopsida; order Ranunculales; family Papaveraceae; genus Papaver; species Papaver atlanticum. The sequence goes on from JAJJMB010001336.1 coordinate 4,500,152, forward strand.
AAATGGTAGAATAATATATATATATATAACTAGCTAGTTGATGTACCAGTAGTAGTCCCATCTGGGACGGGCTTTTGTAATACGATTCTCGCCATAGGGGTGATCGGTCTCTGTTCGCTGAACATTCTGGTAAGCACACCATGCGGCTGAAAAAAGGGCAGTAAGAAAGAGAAGCACAACGATATTAAGAACAACAATTTTGTTCCAGCTTCTCTTCACTTCCTCTAACAGCCCTGCCTTGCACGAATCACATTCATAGCATAGTAGTGGTTGAGCGTTGTTCCACCTGAAGCAGTCCTGGTCCTGACCTGATGTTGTAGCCATTGCGTAATTGCAGGAACTTGGTGGCTTGCAACAGCCAGACTGCGTGTTTTTGTTACCGCGGTTAGCAATTTGGTTTATTTGAGCATTATAGTATTAACTGCAGTTGCTAATTGAAACTATCTCATATAAGGTTATTCGAAAATGGTTTTTGGAAGGATAACTATCTAATCATAATTACTTGTTTGCGTCTCAAGTTTTTGAAGTTCAAGAACCGAATACAGATAAGGTTAGATGCCACTTCAGAAAGCCAGTGTAAAAATGGTCCAGATTGCTTTACAGAAAAAAGAATTGGGAGAAATAAGAACCTGTATGGGAGACAGATCTCGTTGGAGATAATCAAGAGGTGTCCAAGAAGTAACTTTTGAGCAAGATTTTGAACTCAAAATGCAGCTCCTGATGGTTTCCCAATCGCGAGGGTTCATCACACGATTGCGCATCCATGGAGAGTAATGGTCAAGCCTATACTCCTTGTATACTCTACCAGGTACTTCAAATCCTCCTCCACTTTTGCTAGTTACAGTGAACCCAAATATTATAAATGACAAAAGAGTAACTATCAAGATAAACACCACTACTAGATATATCCACATTGCCAAAACTATCCTAAAACAAGCTCCAATAAAACCGGCAAGAGAAACTAAGAGAACTATAAAACCAATGAAAAGAAGTGGTGTTCTCAAGAATTCTTGACAAGCTGTACTAGTACCTCTTGCCATCCATAAACCTGCACCTATTACGGGTATTGATGCTACTAGAGTTATTAAGTTCAGTAAACCTATCACTGTGTTACTGAATCTATACATATCTTTCTCTCTCAAGTCTCTTGCAGTACCAGTGCAATTGTTTGTTAGTTTCTGTTTCTTTGATTCTTAAGTTTTTTTTCTTTTGTTTTGAACATTGTGTGTCTTATTCTTGATCATCTTTAGAAATGACACAAAGAGTTTCTATGAAAACAGCACCAACACTCTCTTTTTTTCTTTTTCTTTTTCTTTTTCTTTTTCTTTTCCTTTTCCTTTTCCCCTCCTTCCTGATTGCCCCAGAATTCAAATACAAAAGGGTTTAGAACTTTTCTTTGTTGCTCTAGTACTTTCTCCTGTTATTACAAGGTATATATTCATCACTAATTACATTTCTTTTCAGATTAGTTTGGTAGAGAGATTCTCTCAGATGGTATCGGAAGAATCTACCATATCTGTTAAGAATTAACATAACATGATCAGAGACCCCTCTTTGCAGCTTTGGTGACTTTTGAACATTGTTTGTGGGGAACTTACTTAATAAGCTGTCACGGAATAATATATTGAAGTAGTCTCAAGGCAAGAAAAGAATTTTGTGGACCAACATTTGGTTGCTCAACAGCATTGGCCACAGTTAAAGATGTGGGACTATCCATAGAACTTGTGTGCAGCAATGGAATATAACGCAACTCCAATTTTGAGGATCTAGAAGCCAATAAAGGAAGCCTGTACCTAGGAGGTGTCAAACCTTACACCGGTAGATAAGAGTTGGTCTGTCAAACCTTACATTGGTCTCACCCCATTGTTGAGTCGTCACTCTTCACTTGGGCAACTTCATTTAGGAATCACTTTAGCTCCCCAACGCCTGAAATGGTATCCACAAGTCTAGGTATGACTTCTTTTTGGCAACTTCATTTTACTTTAACATACAGTATTTAATATCTATCTTTTTGCCAAAGTTGATTTGTTATTTTGTAAATTTTCTTTGTGATCATTGTGTTGCTAATAATGATGGTACCTTTTTCTTAGTGATAGAATGAATATTCAGATCATGTACGCATGGGAGAGGTCTAAAATATTATTATATAAAGACAGATTTAATTGAAAAAAATTTAGACTACGCTTTAGCTAACATGTAATATTGTTTACAGCTCAGGAATGCAAAAATATATTGGGGCATTCCGAGAATTGAACTCGGGACCTCTCGCACCCTAAGCGAGAATCATACCACTAGACCAAATGCCCATGTTGAAAACGAGTTTGGTACATTTTTTTTTATTCATCACTGTCTATATTTGTTTTGGCAAGAAAAGACCATCTTCCAGTCCCAAAGGGACCTATCAGTAAGTATACTCTGAGAGTTGATGAGAAAGATATGGCAGATAACTGATAGTGGATGCATATGCATTTTAACGAGCCTATAGTTTGTATTAACATTGACGATTTTTTTGTTTTTTTCAGTGAGACACTGAGATATGATTCTGCAATTGTTATACCCAAGTCAAGTAGTCAGGGACGAAGCATGCTTAAGCAAAGTTTGTCTGAAGATTGGGGGAGGTGAGCAGAGATTCCTATAATGCTACACTGCACTGGGATGTCTGGAAAAGTTGGCCTGAATGTATTTCAGTATGAACACAACTTTAAGCCAATTACAACTTTTTGTTTTGTCGCTTTTAAAAAAAGTATAACTCAACTACCAAAAAAAATCAGGTATGTTTTTCATGTAGGGGCTGAAGATCTCTAGCAAAGAATTGTTATATATGAAAATGGCATAATACATAAACTTCATTTCGTGATACAGTTGAATGACCACGAATCCTTTTCTTGAATTTCATCCGAATTATTTACATGAATCTGCACAACAATAATCACCAATTGATAAATCTTTAAAAGTTGCTCAATGAGAGCTAAAGAATCGGGAGGCTAATCCGTTCATCAAGAGCCATGAACTTGATAGCTTTGGCGTGTACTCCTCTTCTTATTTTTTCATTTCGATTCTTGTAAGAAGCTCTTTTTTTTTTAATAGACTATGCTCATTTGAAAAGATGAGCTTGGACTAGATGGCTGAGTGTGGCATAGGTTTATTTCCTAAGAATGAATTGAACATTATGAAAGCTTGTCGAGGGTGATGAAGTGGAACTTCATGCCCTGCACCCGTCACTGTTACAAATGTGAGTCCTTGGTATACCTGACTCCACCCACCAACCTACATCAGAAATGTGAAAGAAAAACAGTTCATGAAAGGTGTTTATCACATTTAATTGCCATTGATGGAAAAAATTGGTGTTGTTATCTATCTAAAGACTAACCTTTCCGTTGTCATACCAGGGATACCAGTTCTGTAAAGTAGGTAGCTTGAGAGCATCGACTGAATATCTAGTTCCAGTTACAGGTACTACTGAATCTGTATCTCCACTGGATGAATAAAGACATAAATCATTGTCAAATACTAGGAGGAAGCACTTCGGCAGGATAGGAACTTGTTTCCACGGAAAGCCAGATTTTATGTCCAAGCAAAAATGGGAAGATTGAAATTACCTGAATACCCAGATTCTGAGGCCAGCTGCGATAAGTTCTTGATAGATAGGAAGCATGGATCTTGGTGAATCATCCCAATATACTCCAACGGTGTCGCTGTTTGGCGAACAAAGTCAACCAATGGAGCTCAGACATAGCAACGAAGAGAAAGTACATAAAGTTCTCAGTTAGCAAAACTACCTGCAAGTATCCCAAGCATAGGGAATCCTTGTAACATTCGCATGAAATGCTTTTTGCACTTCAGGATGATTGAAGTACACCTTAGAATGTCGTTCTGTGCAGGGATCATATGCTCTGGTCATCCAAGGCTGATATCATTGAGCAGCGTGAGATTGTCTTAAAAGCCAATTGCAATTTTTAACAAATAAATATTATCTGATAAAAGTGTATAACGGCTGGCATAACGAAAATATCTAATGCGAGCAATTCAACAGATAGAACAGTTGTAAAGCCTCTGGTAGTTTCAGTCCTCGAAATATATTGAATGCTCCAATTTGGGTTTGAAATTACTTGTGTGCGAGTATGTACTCCCCAATCGTCTATCTTAGTTCTCCACTGGAATGAGTGCAGATTTTAATATTATGTGGTGGATGGTACAAGAACAAGAGTGCAGAGTTTGGGGAATAGTGTCAGCAAACGAAGTTAACCAGGGTTACAAGGTACATATCACATATCTCTTCTGTCTGATAGTAGTATATAAAGTTTTTTCTGCACCTGAATGTTGTTTATTTTGTGTAGTACAGCGTATTAGATTTTAGGTACCAAGCAAAAAGGTCTAAATCAATTACAGCAGCGACTGAAAAGATATAGTGAGAGCTTACATAATGTCCCCTTAAGCTGCGGCGGAGAGCTGCGGTATTGTTGCAGGGAGGTGTGTATATGCTGTAAGGATCGATATTTCCTTGTTCTGTCTCTGCCGTGCTGAGAGCCTTAGTGCATTCAACCGAAGGATGCTCTGAAGATCCTAAATCACAGGTATCCTTTAGTGTTTGATAGGTAGAATCGGAAATCAATCCATGAGTCCACCAGTACTCGAAGGTACCCACATAATCGTTATAATCATCAGTAACTGCATTGCCGACCTGAATATATGTTTACAAAAAAAAAGAAAAAAAATTCATCTATTAGTGTTTACCTGCACATTTACATTACATATCAATATGTAATGAAACATTTACTCACTGAAACTTCTTTGCTTACCATGAAACCCTTAAAATTAAGGTCAGGATTCTGAATTCCCTTGTTTCTGGCATGTATAATTTGAGACAACTGAGGAACATAATGACCTGAAACAGAATAGCACTAGTTAGGCCAAGCTCAAATCAGGTTTCAATTTAAGTGAGGAAAGATTTTACCTGCATAACTTTCTCCTGCAATGTAGAAAGCTCTATGCTTGTACTGAGGAAACCTTTCCAACCATTTGACAAGGAATATATATGCATCTTCAGCTACAATTTCAGAAAATCCAAATCCCAAAATCATTTAAAGTTTTTAACTATACTGGTTCCAAGTCAACAATTTTTTTATAACCAATCTCTCATGTGGGTAAATTACCTGTTCTTTTATCACCAGAATCATACAAATCAGATGTGGTATTTGTATAGGAGAATCCGACACCAGCCGGGGAGTCGAGGAACAACAAATTCGCCACTGCCAAGCCACCAAGAATTCCCTTATGCAATTAAAATATCCATCTTTTCAGAATACGAAGAAAAGTTAGTTGATTTACTTTTACTTACATTTGTTCCAGGAGTACTGATTCAAGTAGAGTGTTTGCCCATCTTTATTGATTCTGAAAGGTCCAATTTCTTCGGCAGCTCCATAAGCAATAGATGAACAACCAGGTCCACCATTAAGCCATAGAACGAGTGGTCTCGATGCGGAGTTCCGATTAGTCGGCGACTCAATCAACCAGTAAAATAGAGCTCGTCCAGCTCTCTCATTAACAGTCACATATCCAGAGTACTGAGAGAAGCCAACGTTGATTGGCTGACCAGGTAATTCCTTGATCCTATCTCTCTCTTGATCTGATGTACAAGTACTAGACACCAAAAGTATAGAAAGAAAACCCAAAAGAGAGAAGACTACTGAAACAGTCATGTTCTTACTAAACCTATACTGCACAGTACAGTCAATAAGAACAAAATTCTAGATCCGAGATTTTATCTGTGCATTACAGATTCCATAAAAGAAGGAACTGCAATCTGATCGCTCTTTCCTTGTTATTTGTTTCCACTCTTTTTATGTGAGTACAGTACAGAGAGTGGAGAGTGTGATGGGTGGTAATGCAATGCAAGTGGTTGACAAAATCTCATTCTGTTTTTAACATTTGTCAAAAGATTACTAGTTGTTGATGAGTTGTGATTATAGACAGAACTGTCTTTCGTGTTTGTTTAGTTTCTTGCTTAGTTCCATAATTCTGGGTAAAAAGGTTTTTAATTTCATTTATTTTTTTGTTTTGTTTTTAATTTTTCGATTAACATAGCGAAGAAAAAGCACATGGAGTTAGATTGGCTGTTAGGGAAGTCGTCATTGCTGGCGTTAATTACTATTTCTATTTTAACCAGCAAGTTATTAAAAGACTAAAGACGGTGTTGTCAATGAAGAATGATCGTGACAAAAGGGTAATCCATTCCGGACACACAATTATCAAAATCCTCAAGTAAATTGTTGTTAGTATTATTTGATAAATTCAAGGAAGAAAAGACATTACATTCTTTGTGGTTCAGGACAAACTATTTTGAACCTAGTTCGTTACACTTGTCTTCATTGGGATATGTCATTTTATCTGAATTGGCTCGAAATATACAGGTGCTGGTGTAGATCACATGGTTTTGCCATTGGCATTGAATCTGCTAATCCAGAATTGGTATCAGATATATGTTCTTGTATATACCCCCAAGAACCACTAACGGTACCCCTTTATCTAGGTAACTCCAAAACTTATTTACCTACCCATCAAATCTACTCAAATTACTGTACCCCCAAGAAAAATAAAAACACAATCCCGCATCTTTTCCTTCATATGAAATTTCGATTTCAATTTACACTTGCAGAGAAAATAATCGATGTCAATTTGGGTGAGAGACTCTATGCGCGACTGTATGCTCCCGATGATATTCCAAACCTCTCTCTCAAAAAAAACAAAAAAAACAAATTAAAACCCTAATACAGTTTGTATACTGGAATTTGAAAATAAAAAGAAAAAAAGATCTTAGGAGTTTGAAGATTGAAGGTTCATCATCACCATCACAATCATCTCTGCCTGATTTATTTTCTTATTGTTTTAATTTCTTGTTATTCTAGTTTTGGTCATACTGGTAAGGGTTTTTATAAGGTTTACTATGATGTATTTGAAAAACTTTATGAACAAGAAGTTTCTACTGCTAAGAAATTAGGGTTAGATGCTTTAGGGTTCGATGTTGTTAGAGAAGCTCCGTTAATTGGGAACTCGAGCTCATTGTGATTATACGCAAGTTACTGCTATTAATAATTATTTATCTAGGTTTAGAAGTGTTATGGAATTTTTGTGGGCTGATGAACATGATGTGGAAATGGGATATGATAGGAAATCAATTTCAGTTTTGTCAGTTTCACCATGTTTTAAATTTTTAACAACCCCCACTCACCTCAGTTTTCGACGTTTTTCTTATTGAAGGTGGTGGGGTCAGGAGTAATTACTTTGAACATGATTGGTTGACTCTTTAATGAAGGTAATACCCAACCAAATTTGTTTCGGATGAAAATTATTTCTACCCCAAATAAAATATTTTGTATATCAAAAATCCATCATTAAGATTCTATATATAATAAACCCATAATTAGTTATAATAATATATGATTCCTAAAATGTCCTTTTAATAAATTAATAAATTTGGATTTATTTATTTATTTTGCGAGAAAACGTGATTGAATCTCAAATATAATTATCCCTAAAATTACTTTAATTTTTTTTTCCTAAAACGACGACATCTATAAAATTCAAATCAGATTACTCCCTAAAATTACTCCAAAAAAAACTCTCCCATAATAACTACTCCATAATAATCCCGTAAGAAACTAGTTTAACTAATTCCTAAAAATAAGCTCAACGTACCATCCACCTAAGAGATTTAGAAAAGTTTAAATTTTTCACAAATTTTGTGAAAATTCGGATTTTCATTAGCTTGTGAAAATTCTAGTTTTCATAAAATTACAAATTTTCACGAATTATATGAAAATTTGGATTTTCATTGGCTTGTGAAAATTCTAGTTTTCATAAAAAAAAAAAATTCACGATTTTTTTTTTAAATTTCACGAATTATATGAAAATTCGGATTTTCATAACTTAGTGATCGGTGATAATTGCAATATTTAACTTCTGCTTATTACTTCTAGTGAATATCTCAATTGTCACTAGTTAAGTTTATCAGATGTGATTAATAAAAATTCCAGTTTCACTTGTAATTACGTACAATTGTGAAAATTCCATTTTATCAAGGGTGAAAATACATTTTTCACCATGAATATAAAAGGGTGAAAATACAATTTTGGTGAAATACGATTTTTTTCATGTAAAAATCCAAGTGAATAAAGAATTTTTCACAATAAATATGACAGGTAAACCCAAATTTTCACTCAAAAAATAGGTGAGAAATAATATTTTCACCGGAATATAAAAGGGTGAATATTCGATTTTTCAGGGAAAAACATACGTGTCACTCAAAATTATAGAGTTTTCTTGCATTCAACTTCTAATGCATCCCGTAGGAGTCGAACCCACATCTACATGGCTAAAAACCATGTGCTCTACCATTTGAGCTAAGATAGCATTTAGAGACATAAGTCCTATTCATGAACAAGCACTTTTTCGGGCGTTTCGGCCTCACGGTTTACCTGCCAAATCACCCTTCAGATACGAACTATCCATAAAAAAGCGTTATGAATATGAAATAGAAACGTTAATATAAAGTAACAAATCAGCAACTGGTTTAACGTGAATCAAAAGAAACAAAAACGTTACAGAATATAAGGGTGCTTTTACATCGGCTTTTGAGCTAGAAAGATTTCAAATTTTTATTTGCAACAACTGAATGACTTCCAATCATGTGTGGTTGTTGGTTGATTAAGCCAACTTCATTACAAGCATATTTATATGCAATCAAAAACGAAGCATGTTTGTATATCCATCTAAACGAAAGATCCAAAAAGGAATTCATCAGTTGCAACAGAAACTCATATTTTCACACCTTTAGCTAATATTACAAACAAGAATGAAATAGGTTAATTAGACTCAAATGACTACCAATCAAAAATCACATAATTGAATAAATTTCGAAAGAGATGACCTGAAAATGATCGTGTGGCTTTTTTTTTTTTTTTTTTCTGCGTGCAAATTAGAGTTTAATCCGGAGAGGAAGAAGAGTACAAAGAGGATAATAGGCCGTAAAGGTTGGAATTGGGAAACAAGAAGAGAATAAAGTCTAACTTGCCAAAAATAATGGTACCCAAATTAATGGTGGCTTTAATATCAGTAAATTCGTATTATTATTCTCAATGAATGAGAAGATAAAGAAGAAGAAAAAAATAACCATAATCGCCAGAAATTACCGAAAAATATGGTACGATGAGATTAATTTCCCGTAAAAATGGTAAATTCCAATTACAAACCCCACAAAGTGAGCCCATGACTAATTGACCGTAATCAACAGAATTTTATTAAAAAATATTTATTATTGGTACGTAATTACTTAAGGTTAAATTAGTCCATCTCAAAATGTGAACTATAAATCTAAACTAAAACTATTAATTCTGACCGTAGATTATATTTTTTGGGCTACATACATATACCATCTTAATGATAGGTTTATGGAAGAGAGAGGAACCAAACTTGGGTTCCTCAGAAATTTTCACAATTTGTTTCCATAGATTCGATTTACTTACATCCATGTTCTTTTCATGGTACTCCAAATTTCATCCTGTATTTGTTTTCTACTTAATTTTCATAGAAATTGATGTGTGTGGTTGCTTATTTAACTTTGAAATATTTCTTTAGAACCTGTGGAATTTAATTTCCTAAATACATATCTTCGACTGAAATTTAACTGTGGATAGGGAATTCATGCTTTAGGGTGGATCAAGTATCACATATCTTCTTGTTTTTTGTTCATGTTACCAAGCTTGAGCCACGCCCCCACACTTTCAATAGACATAGAAAAGTAAGGCTGCACAAGAACCGACGTGTACCCAAAGAACCGGCTTGGAACCGGCCTGAAAGTCCCGGAACCGATTGATAAGGTACAGGGAACGGGAATGAAAGTTGGAACCGGTAGAGAGTGGGTACAGGGACCGGTTCTACACCTATTCCTGGCCAGTACCGGACCACTAGAACCGGCTAATAGTAATCTTTGATATAAGAATTATTTTTTAATCCTAGCCATCTATTTTAAGTATTATCTTCAACCAAGTCTCTATCTCACATTTTTTTTCTATCAGTTTTGCTTCTTCAGTCTTCCTCTCAACTGAAGTCTGAAGAACAACCAATCCATCTCATCGATTCACTTCTTCCTCACCACCACCCTCTTCAACTGAAGTCCGAAGAACAACCAGTGCACCACCTTCTTCTTCACCAACCAATTGAAGAAAAACAATAAGTCAAGGTAAATTAGTAATCTGATTTTGGGAGATTTGTTCAATGAACTTTGTGTTCTTAATAACTAATAAGTAATTGGGTGTTTAATTGCATGCCATCTCCGATCTGGTCTCTTGTTATCTCTGTAAAACTAAAACAAAAATTTAGGGTTTCTCCTTAATTATTATATGTTCTCTCTCTCAATTCTTATGTTTGGGTTTTTACAGAAGACATAAATAGATTGAATTGATGCTGCAAAACAATTGCAAACCCTAGCTAGTTTCAATTTTGAGGTGATTACTCCTTATACTTGATCTATCTCATTTTCTGATGTTTCTCCCAAAAAAAATCAAGATCTAATTAGTCATCTTATTTTTATTGGTTTTACTTCACATGGTTACTGTTGTTGCTACTGCTGGAGACATATTAAACCCTAGTTTGGATTATGTTGACTGCTGATGGTCTCTTTTAGCTATTAGATATGGATTCTTTTTCTTTTTCTTATGGGAATATATGTAATAAGATGGAATGATAAAGCACTTGAATCATGTACAACAAAAAAATTTTTTTTGCAGATGGATTGGTCTCTGTTACACCTACACACCGTTTGTAGGTTAAAACCCGGTACAACTTCAGGTACAAGTACAGGCACCGGTCCTCAAGATGAGGTACCGCTTAACACCAAGTACAGGGATCGGTTCCATAAGAGAACCGGGCCGTACCGGACCATGTGCAGCCTTATAGAGAAGTGTGCCTTGTAAAATTTCCTAAACTAATTAATACATGAGTCCTGACTGTTTTTTGCTGCACTAAGAAAAAACACACGGAAGTGTTACGTATCCCTCGTTTTTATCCCCGGATCTGTCCCCCATTAGGTGGTGTTGCTCTCGTCCGTTGATTTCAATAGGAAGGTGGGGCTGGGGAAAAGCAGGTGGGCCCATTATTCTGTGTTATGTGAGGTTGGAGACAAATTTGGGGGATTTATTTGGGGGACAGGAAACATTTTCGAAAAACACATTTCTAGGAAGACAGTTGGATATGAGGAGCTAGTTTTTATTTATTTTTCCAACACAATGGGATATTTGGTAACCATTATTGGGCCGACTGAGCAAAACGAGGGAGGACCATGACCACTTTTTTATAAATGGTAAGTCATCAATTGACACAAAAAGATTGGATTTCTTTTTAGTAGTGTGCACCTGAAAAACCAAAAATGTCCTTCCCTTTTAGTTCAATTACTATAACTCCTTATGTATCTTATCTTTTAAGGGTAATTGAAAAGCAAACTTTAATATAACATATCTAAAAATCCGTGCCTTGGAATTTTACAAATTTTATCTCGTTGGAAAGCTTATAAAAAAAATCTACACAACGAGTACAAACAACAATATCAAATTTAGAACTTTTACGAAAAATTTGGAGGTATTTATCATTCTAGGCATAATTTTAGAAAATTAAATATACATCCATTATGCAAACCACCATAAAGGATACATACTACTTTATGTAGCCATATTTTCTTTATGCATAAACTAATTTTCGGTTGCAACTAAATAAAACGTATGCTACATGCTCAAAAATAAAATCGTATGTACTCTCTCAGTTTCGAGAAAAGTGATACTTTCATTTTAGGCACACAATTTTCGAAAATTGAATGCATAGCCATTATTATGCAAACCACCATACAGGATGCATAACACATCATGCAACCATATTTTGGTTTATGGATCGACTAATTTTCCGTTTCTGGAAAAGTGATACTTTTACATTCCGTTTCAGGAAAAGTGATACTTTCCCTCTGTTTTACGAAAACGGGGCGAAACTATCACTTTGAAACGGGGCGAAACTATCACTTTTTCTGAAATGGAGCGAAAGTATCACTTTTCTGGAACGGAGCAAGAGTATCACTTTTCTGAAATTGAGCAAAAGTATCACTTTTTCTGAAATTGAGCAAAAGTATCACTTTTTCTTAAACGGGGTGAAAGTAGTCGCAGGCAAACGCCATCTTCAGATTCTTCTTCGGTCGGCCTCCCACCGTGGCAACGGTTGTACTAGTTTTAATGGATTATCAGCCCATAATCCATTATGCAGATTATAATGGATTCTATCAATGTTTTTAAATCGTGAATCGTTTTTTTATTTTTAAGAATTGAATCGTATGTTGAATCGTGAATCGAAGATTCGTAGTCATTTTTATATTAACCTAAATACTAAAAAATTAAGAATGTTTATACAAAAATAATAGTGATTTATATACAACTTTAATGAAATATGATGAAAAAATCTTTATTATTTAAACTCATCAGAGAAAAATTTGTATAAGCATAAAACAAGTTGATTTCTATCACTATAGAAATCGTGGTGTGGTGGTCCGAAGACTAACTAGTGGACGGGAGGTGTGGAGTTCGAATCTCTCCATATAACTAGATGACCACTGGCACGGTGGGAAGGCCGACCGGAAAAATTGACGCAAAATTAAATTTTGTACTCACAATTGCAACATTGTGAGTACAGAGCGAGGAGGAGGTGAAGGTGACCGGAAGTTGATTCAATTAGAGAGGAAGAGTTTTGAAATTACCATGGAAACTTTAGGTAATAGAGAGTTGTTGAAGATTTTAGAAAGAGGTTGGGGAGGAGTTAGAGCTTGGATTGCACTTCCAATACCTTTGATAGAGTGGTTGATTGATCTTTTGAAGTCCTTTCATAAAGGAAAAAACAACGATAAGCTTTATGAAAAGAAGGATGGTGTTAATATGGTGGTGATTAAACTACAAACAAATAAAGAAGGTGAGTATATTAGAATCGCTTGGTTTAGAGAAGGAGAATAAGAGACGGCGGTGAGTATATGCATTCCCAGTGGAGACAACAAAAGCTGTTGGTCGATATTGGCAGAGGTTCTAGATCTTCATCTGGAGAAAAATGGTCTTAAGAGGGTGGTGCAAGATTTGCCCAAGGAAAAAGATTTTCCTAATACGAGAATTTGTGTAAAGAAAAGGTTACAGAGGACTGTGAAGGTTGGCATATCTAAATGGACAAGCTGGAATCGAGTTGTTGTGGAAATAAAGAAGAAGATGGTAATTAAAAGTTTTATTGAAATTGAAGGTGTTTCTGCAAAGGAAGGACTGTTTCAGTTGGCTAAGGCAGAAGCTTTGAAGGTATGGAAACCTATGTAGTGGCAGGTACATGGTACTATGTTCTCTCTTTCATTATGGGGAGGGGAAAGGAAACTGGTAGAGAAACTGGTCAAGGAAAGAGTGAAGGCTGTAGAGAAGGAAGTGGTTAAGGTGTCAAAAGTATCAAAAGGTCCATTGTTTCCAATGTGCAAGGTTTCTGATTCTTTAAAGTGGTTTAAAATTAGGGGCTTGCATAAATCAAAATGGTCCTCTGAGATTTTTATCAAGATTGGTAATGAACTCTCTATGGGAGAATTTTCAAAAATTGCCATTGAAACCTTAAGGTTGAGAGGGTTTCACTTCTTTAGAATCGCTGTAACTGGTAATCTAAGTCGAGTGCCGGCGGTGTTGATTTTGGAGATCGGTGGTGAGAAGGTGGTGATGACGGTGGAGTGGATCCGTTTTATGAGGAGCAAATAAAGCTGACTGAGCTGGATTATCCGATGGAAGTTGAATTATTTGATAACTCTGTTAAGGAAATTTTTCAAATTAAAAATGCAGTTGATCATGACTTGGTGGCGCGCAATGAGGAGTTGATTTTGGAAAGTTCAAATAATAGTCCAGGAAGAAGTGAGTCAGACAGTATAACTAATATGGCAGGGGAGCTGGCTAGTGACAAGGATGACGGGTCGGGTAGTTGGGTTTTTGTTCCTAAAAGAAAATCTAGTCCAAACAGGAACTTAAATGGGGATAAAATGGTGATCTTTGGTCAAAATTCGACCACATCTAACTCTAGGGATTCAGATAAACCTTTAATTGAGGTCGAAGAGGAGGAGGAGATGGAGATGATAGAAGATGGGGAAACGAATCATGCCGCAATTGCTGAGATTAATTTGCTGTCGGAGATTGAAAATAAAGTGGTATTGAAGTTGAGAGATGTACAAATTTCTCATTCAGAAAGTATGGAAAAGGTAATGGAGGCGGCTGAATTGATGTTGCTTCACTGCTGTTATTACGGGGGTATTTTTGATGGAGATTCTAATCATCTTAAGGAGGTTGTTATGAAGAAAGTAATCAAGTACAAAGAAAGATTCAAGAAAGCTAATGCTGTGAAGAACTCGGATGCAGGGGTACAGATTGATGAGAGATGGATGAATGAGCTAGCTTTGGTGGAAGTTGTGCAACCTCAAACTGCTGTAGTAGGAGTTCAAACTCAAATTGAAGATGGTAATGGATTTTAAACTTGTTAGCTGGAATATTCGTGGGCTGAATGCGTTTGATAAAATAAATGCTTTGAAAAATTTGATTTTAGCACAAAGATGTGATATTTGTTTGGTGCAGGAGATTAAAATAGCTAAGATGAATCATTGGTTGGTTAAACATATTTGGTTTGATGAAGATTATGATTGGTTGTACTTACCTTCTATAGGTTCTGTAGGAAACAGTGGTGGGTTGTTATCTGTCTGGAACAAAAATAAGCTTAAGAAGGAAGATGTTAGAATGGGTGTTAACAATATAACTGTGGTTTTTTCTACTGTGTTAACTGGCGAGAAGTGGGCTATATGCAATCTTTATTCACCATGTGGTTATGATGAAAGGCCAGTTTTTTGGGAAGATTTAGAAAAAATAAGGACATGGTGGAGTGGTCCTATTTGTTTTGCAGGAGATGTTAATGTTGTGCGATCTGCAGGTGAAAGGAATAGGGGTGAAGGAGATAGCAGGAATAATGCATTTTTAAATACTTTCATTAACAGTCAGGAGATGGTGGATTTGCCATTGGTGGGAGGATCATATACTTGGTATGATATGCAGAGTGATCCACTTCTTTGCAGGTTATACATAATTCTCATGAGTGTTGATATGGATTTATTATTTCCAGAATCTATTCAGATTTGTCTTTCTAGAATTATCTCGGATCATAAGACAATTATGCTGATGACTAAACCTAAAATAGGGAGTAAACCATATTTCAAATTTGAGAATGGTTGGTTGTTGCATAAGGATTTCATTAAGAAGGTGGAGGAATGGTGGGGGATTATGGTGTATGAAGGTCAACCTAGTTTTGTATTCTTTAAGAAATTACAGAACTTGAAATATTTTTTGAAAAAATGGAGTAGGGAGGAGTTTGGGTCAGTTAGAAGGGAGAAAAAGGAGTTGACTGAAAAGGTTGATTATCTTGATGAAATGGAGGAATCTCATGCATTAACAAAGGAGCTATTTTAAGAGAGATTGATGTGCTTAATGAGATTAAGGAACATTAACGTTGTGGAGGCTAGGAAGTGGCATACTAGAGCTAAACAAAATGAATTTAGGTGGGGCGATGATAATACAACCTATTTTCATAGGAAAGCTAATGCTAGAAAAAAAAAACAATAGCAAAGTTAGAAATTGAAGGCGTGGAATGTTTTGATCAAGAGAGTATTAAAGTGGAGATGAGGAATTTTTATGAAAACTTATTTGAAGAACAAACTGATGTTGCATTTTCTATGGATTTGTCTTTTCCTATTATTGAAGAGGTAGAGAAGATGGAGATGGAGAAGGGTTTTTCTGAAGAATAAGTTTTGTCAGTGATTAAGCATTTTGGGGCTAACAAATCTCCAGGTCCGGATGGGTTTACGATAGAGTTCTACAAGTCCTGTTGGCGTTTTATTCGTGATGATTTTATGAAGTTGATGGGTGAGTTCTTTAAATATGGCTCATGGGATTAGCGTTTGAACTGTTCTTTTATCACTCTTATTCCGAAAAAGGAAGATTCTTGTACTCCAAGAGATTATATACCTCTAAGTCTTCTTGGCAGTGCGTATAGAATTTTGTCGAAAGTATTGGCTAATAGGTTACAGAGAGTGATATATAAGTTGGTGTCGGATTATCAAGGGGCATTTGTGA
Source organism: Papaver atlanticum (assembly GCA_023531105.1). Lineage (NCBI taxonomy): Eukaryota > Viridiplantae > Streptophyta > Magnoliopsida > Ranunculales > Papaveraceae > Papaver > Papaver atlanticum. Next base: position 4,516,360 of record JAJJMB010001336.1, read on the forward strand.
AGGAGAAACAGATTCTAGATGGGGTTTTAATAGCAAGTGAGTGCATTGATAGCAGATTGAAGGACAAGAAGCCGGGGGTTTTATGTAAGATTGATTTGGAGAAGGCGTTTGATAACGTCAAGTGGAGATCTTTACTGAGAATTTTGGAGAAACATGGGTTCGGCAGAAAATGTATTACATGGATGAAGTGGTGCATATCTACTTCGCATATTTCTGTTTTAGTGAACGGTACTTCTACTGATAAGTTTAAATCTTCAAAAGGTTTTCGACAAGGAGATTCATTATCTCCTTTCTTGTTTCTTTTAGTGGTTGAAGTTTTGTCTAAATTGATTGTCGATGCTACAGCAAGGGATCAATTGCATGGGTTTCAAGTTGCGGAAAATGGAATTAGCATTTCTCATCTCTAATTTGCGGACGATACACTGATTACTGTGGATGCAAATGTGGAGGAGGTTAGAAGACTTTTAATAATTCTCACTACTTTTGAGCTCTTGACAGGAATGAAGCTGAATTTGGAGAAGAGTTCTATGATTAGTGTTGGCGCGGAGGACGTTATTGGGGTTTTAGCTATGGAGTTGGGCTGTAAGATTGAGAAGCTGCCTATTAAGTACTTGGGGTTACCATTGGGAGTTACTTCTAGATGCGCTACTGTATGGAAGGATGTCTTTCGACGAATGGAGGTGAAGCTTGCAACTTGGAAGAAGAAGTTTTTAAACAAGGCAGGTAGGCTAGTTCTTATTAAAAGTTGTCTTTCTAGTCTGCCGGTTTATTTCTTGTCCCTTATTAATATGCCAGCTAGTGTGGAGATAACAATAACTAGATTAATGCGGAATTTCTTATGGGATTCTAATGAAAGTAGGAGGAAAATGTGTTGGGTTTCTTGGACTAAAATATGTAGACCAAAACATATGGGTGGTTTTGGGGTGAAAGATTTAAGATGCACTAGTAAGGTGTTAAAAGCAAAGTGGATTTGGAGATATTCAAAGGAGAAGAAGGCTTTATGGAGGAAGGTAGTTCAGCAGAAGTTAAATAATAATGTTGAAGTTTACATTCCTACAGATGATGGCAAACCTCAAGGAAGGAATGTTTGGAAGCATATTTTAAGTTCTTCCTCTTTTCTTGATGAACATATTATTTCTGTTTTGAATAATGGCAAATCTTCTAGTTATTGGGAACCGATCCTATGAACATGTGCAACACGTTTTTAGTTATTTGGAACCGATCCTATGGACATGTGCACCAAATACAAGTTAGATACCATGTATATGTGGGAACCGATCCTAGTACCTAGTCAACCAAGTTTTGGTAACTAGCGTGACTAATTCTAGTACCCACATGGAGGTAGAACCGAAACTTGTTTTGGTAGAACCGTGAAACCCATGTTTTGTGATTTGATAGGATAATCAATCACATAGTTCTTGGAAGTCAGATGAACCAATTCTAAACTTGTTTGGGAGTGTGACAAATCGGTTCCAAGATTGTAAGTACGAAAAAAGGACTTACAAAGTAAAGATGTCGACATACTTTGAACATGTGCAGTAACGCTTATCTTTTATTGTTCAAAGATATTCCTTAATAGCTAAAGGAGAATCCTGGATCGAAAATAAATTGAGAATCTTTTAATTAAGGTTTTTAATTTTATATTTGGAAAATAAAAATTAATAATGTGCATTTACTAATTGGAGATTTGCTAGTGAGATTTCGGTCAATATTTGGACAAAGCATTTCCAGGAATTATGGAAACCGAATTTGGAAATATATTGCATATCTTGAGAATATTTTCGGTTTTGGAAATTCTTTGGTGTCCAAACTTCCTTGGTCTATAAATATTGAAGTTTGCATTTCAAGCAAACTAATTCTCAGAGCCAGCAAAACTACCTAGTTGTGTTGTTACTGGTGGAGCCGCTTATTCGGAGAGGAAAGTTACCTAATTAGGCGAAATCTCTTACGGCCGCTCGGTTTAAAGACTTCTTTGGGATTGAGAAGCTCTATTAGTACCGTTGGTGGGAAACTAGATAATTGCAGTTTATTATTAGTTTTCGATGGATTTGATTGACTAACGGTTGTTGAACTTTGATTGCACCTAGTTTGTTTATGCTTGAGAATCTTCTCTTCTGATATAAGATTCACTCAAACTAGATCGAAGTTTCGACGGGGATCTTTAGACTGTTTGTAGATCTAAAGACGTCTTGTGATAATCCAATGTGAACAGACTCCGTTCTATGTGTGATTGATCACAAGAGATTCAAGTTGATTGTGTGTAGGTGTTTATTGAAGATCTAAGAAGATTTGAAGACGAAGAAGATTTCTGATTTGGGTTAATAATCTTTGGTGTGCGCAATACTTGTTTCGGGTAAAGAGGATCCAACTATAATCGGTTTATCTTTGTGATATATTGGATTGATTAGTTGAGTAGATTGGCATCAATACAATTCTTTGTGATTAAAAGTATTGATTGCAAAATCTTGACAATTACTTTGGTAGTTGTGACCTGACAAAGGAGTTTATTGGGATAAACGGAAGAGCCTTTTGTCGAACTCATATCACTTGATTGAAAAGAGTTGTTACCAAACAGATTTGTTGTTCCTTTACTGTTTGGAATACGAACCAAAGGAATTGGTCCAAGTGCGTGACTTATTGCAAGTTGGAGGCGCAGGGATATAGACAGAACTATGTGAACTATAGGTTTAGTTGCTTTGTCTCAACTATACGAAGTTGGTTTAGATTTTGTATAGTGGCTTATTCCTGAGAGTATTCAATTATGGACAAGGTCCCGGGGTTTTTCAGCATTTGCGGTTTCCTCGTTAACAAAATCTTGCTATGCCTTTTACTTTTCTATTTCCGCAATTATAATTGTTTATTATAATTAGAAGTAAAATACACAAACGTTAATTCCTATTTACTTGATAGCAATCCTATTGTGTTTGGTTTAGTCCGAACCTTTTACCAAGTAAACATACTTTGTTGTTGTATTGTCTCGATCTCGTATCCATAGACGATCACACGAAGTGTGAACCGATTAGTTGTATTGTCCCGACTCAGTCCATAGACAATCACTTTCGGAGAAATGACTTATAGGTGGAAAAGTTTTAGATTGAGGTATATTTGGGTACCCTCGTCTTTTCAATTGGTATCAGAGCAGGCAAACACGAAAAGATCTAACAATCTGTGTTTGGTGTGATCCAACTTATAAGAAAATGAATCTAATGGATGATTCGGTTAACATAACGGCAGGATTTGACTACTTCAAAAAATCGTGGTGGAAGACACGAATGAAGTATGTAATACTCTTATTCCTAAATGTTTTAGGAATTGGAATTATGTCAATGTATGTCTTGGTTGAATTACATAATCCTTTGGATCCGATAGGGTTGTATATCATTGTGTTTGTTACTAACTATGACAATGATACAATTCTATATAAGACAGGACGTATCGTGAAAATGCATAAGATTTCTCTCAAAAAATTTCATTACTATATGAACCATGGCTATTGTGTTCTTGAAAAATCTGGAATCTGAAATATATTTTGGATGAACTACCAAAGTATATATATGTACATTTTCAGAGCAAAGACTGTCAATGTATCGCTATCTAGGATGCGATTTTGGAAAATGTGTATTCCTACAAGGAATGAGTTTTCAGTTAATAATTTTATTAACAATGGATTGAAATATTACACCTCACAACTGTTTTAATGAAGCAAGTGATCTTTTGAAATATTACATGGTTTATGATTCTAATGGTATTTTTAACAAATATCATATTTTGTTCAAATTTATTTCTGCATACTCTAGTAGAAAATTCTTGAGTGAATTTCAAATGCTATTATCAAATCTTGGTAATAATAGAGTAAACAGATGTTTAGACAGAAGCATAGAATCAATCTGTAGTAAAGATCCAAACCATGAAAAACCGATTTTCCAAAAGAAATACCTAGATATAAAATCGGAATTGTTTCCCCACAAGCCTTGGTTTCCGATTTTGGAAGAATTTCCTAAAACTAGTTATTTCCGGTCTTTGATATCTATTCTTCCTATAAAAGAAAATCTCTTGCTATGTGTACAAACATATTGGGGAAGACTGATCAAAACCGTAACTAGGGTTTATCATATTTTTGCAAGTATGAGGAAGGGGAAATTCAGTGATACATCCTCTAATGATCGGATCAGATGGGATGACATTGATATGATCAGATTTCCTAACAGTATTGATGACAAGCATGAATTCACTCATTTTGTTGACAGCTCATGTTTTAGGAAATACGAAACACTCAAGGGAATGGAGTTTATCATTAAAAGAAATTCGATCCAGATGTACAGGATAAGGATTATGTGAAGTTTGTTCAAGATCGGAACTGGGGAAAGCTTTTCGATTTTGAAAATTTTTCACCTGATATGGTAAGAGTTTTTTATGCAAATATTCATAATGTTGATCATAAAAATCTTACTTTTGTTACTCTTGTTGGTCGAGGACTCTACTATGTTAATCGTAAAACAATATCTAATGCTATTAATTGCAGTGTGGAATATAATCACTTGATTACTGGAGTTGAAATTGAACATGGTACCATTTCAACACATCTCACTGGAAGATCAACAGAGTGGGAAAATGGTAGACTACCAACAAAAGATATACCCTTCCACCTAAAGGTATTCGGTAAACTTGCTTTAGCTACCCTATTTGCAAGTACAAGAGATAAGTCAGTTTGGGATAAGGATTTTGCAGAATTCGTCTATTTCCTGTTGAAAGGAGATTCTCAAATTGATCTCTGCGGAATTATTGTTAGCCAAATGATCAAAATCTCAGATTCTATTTCCTCCCAAGGAATAAAGAGACATCTCGGTTTTCCATGTATAATCACATAGATTTGTGAATTCATTGTGGGAAAAGATTTTGATGATATGAGAAGCATTACGACTGTCTCTAATAGGACTATATCTCAAATGATTGGAGGTCAATCCAGTAATAAAACGGTTGAAAGGATTTCACCAAATTCTAACAACAAGTCTCTTCTAGTTCATCTTGAAACTCTTGGTAAACAACTTGACTGTTTTCATAAACAGCTGGGCTTTGCTGCTCGAAAAGATCCAGAAACTCTTAAAGGAATTCAGAAGATTGAATCAGAGTTTTGGAACCAAGAATTGAAAATAGAAGAAGAGCATCAAAAATTACTTGATCTCAAGGAATATTCCTCCCAGTAATTATTTCATCAAAAGAAAATAGACATCATTTTTTGATTTCTTTCAATAATTGTATAAGGTCAATTAGGAATAAAAATTATTATTTATGAATAAAATTATTAGTTTATAATTTTTCTTGTGATAGTTTTCGATTACATAGCCGGTGCTTGATTGCTTTATATTTTTGCTATGTATGTTATGGGATGTTTGATTTCGGTTTCATTACCTTAATATTCGATCTCATAAGTGTGAACCCTTATGGTTTGGGTGACTTTATGGTTTAGCAGGATTAAGTTCTAGCCCATATTGGTAGGCTTTATCAAAGGATCATGAGGGGTTCTGATTGAAACAATATGTGAAAAAGTCACAATATGTTGAATCGTTTTTGGTTTAGCATAAAAGCATATGTGTTTCGGGGTTTCAACTTTTGCATTGCTTAAGTTAAAACCGGTTTTCAACCTTTCTATGGTAAAGGTTGGTTGTTGTTGTTCTTTTGTCTTGCAAGAGGATGACAACATAATGATATTTTGGTATCAATTCTCCCTGGGAAGATGCAAACATTATTGGAGAAGAGGATGCAAAATTTGAGGTAACGACTTTGTTAGTTAATCGTTTTCCTATTTAAGAAAAGCCTGATTTTATTGCATATATTTATTGCTTTTGCTTAACAAAATTTCGGTACAATTGATGTTTTATTGCATTGTTTGTGTATGGATGTGTGTGTGATTCAATTATTTCCGGTTAAGAAAAACTATTGTTATCTTGCTTTATTGTTTGGTATCAATTGTTTAGGCTAACAAAATTTCGGTGCAAATGCGGTGTTTTAATGTCTATGTTGTTTCAATTGCTTCCGGTTGAGGTAAATAATTATGCAAGTTGATTTATTTGGTTTGTATGAATTGTTTATGGATTAACAAAAGAAAAGGTTTTCGGGATGAATTGTTTAGTCCAATTCGATTCCGGATAAGAGAAACTAAGTTAATTCTGATCTTAGTTAGACTTATCCAAGTGGAGGTTTCGATTATTCAAGTCTAATCGAATGCCTTAACAAGAAATGCTAGTTAACTAACCTAGTACTTGTCTTGTTTAAAAGTGAAAGGTCTAAGTTATATGGATAATTAGAACCTGATGAGAAAAATAGAGTTAATTATGATCTTTATTTTGGTCTTATCGAACAAGCGATTGTATTTGTACAATCGGTTTAGCAAAGCAACTAAGGTGCTTAGTCGATTTTTGGTTTTTAAACTATTAGGGAAAATTGCTTCGGACAATTGTTTCCTTGGTAACATATCAAAACAAAATTACTTTGTAGTTTCGGTTTTGATATTTGGTTATCAAAAATGGTGTGGAACCCTTGTGATTAACTCTTATAGGTTGCAAGTCTCTTTGTAAGATTTGTAAGATCATTTAGGTTTGTCTTTTATTTTCTCGTACCTTCGTCATTTTATGACAAAAAGGGGGAGAAATATATGGAGTAAACAAGTGATATTAATATTGATTGGTATTGATTTGGTATCACTAAGGAAAGGAAAATGGTGCCTAAACGTTTTATCTAACGAAAGAGTAAAGCATATACTAAGCATACACATTTTGATTGACTAACAGTTGTTGAACTTTGATTGCACCTAGTTTGTTTATGCTTGAGAATCTTCTCTTCTGATATAAGATTCACTCAAACTAGATCGAAGTTTCGACGGGGATCTTTAGACTGTTTGTAGATCTAAAGACGTCTTGTGATAATCCATTGTTAACAGACTCCGTTCTGTGTGTGATTGATCACAAGAGATTCAAGTTGATTGTGTGCAGGTGTTTATTGAAGATCTAAGAAGATTTGAAAACGAAGAAGATTTCTGATTTGGGTTAATAATCTTTGGTGTGCACAATACTTATATCGGGTAAAGAGGATCCAACTATAATCGGTTTATCTTTGTGATAGATTGGATTGATTAGTTGAGTAGATCGGCATCACTACAATTCTTTTTGATTAAAAATATTGATTGCAAATTCTTTACAATTACTTTGGTAGTTGTTATTGGATAGATCTAAGGACCTGACAAAGGAGTTTATTGGGATAAACGGAAGAGCCTTTTGTCGAACTCATATCACTTGATTGAAAAGAGTTGTTACCGAACAGATTTGTTGTTCCTTTACTGTTTGGAATACGAACCAAAGGAATTGGTCCAAGTGCGTGACTTATTGCAAGTTGGAGGCGCAGGGATATAGACAGAACTAGGTGAACTATAGGTTTAGTTGCTTTGTCTCAACTATACAAAGTTGGTTTAGATTTTGTATAACGGCTTATTCCTGAGAGTATTCAATTATGGACAAGGTCCCGGGGTGTTTCAGCATTTGCGGTTTCCTCGTTAACAAAATCTTGCTATGCCTTTTACTTTTCTATTTCCGTAATTATAATTTTTTATTATAATTAGAAGTAAAATACACAAACGTTAATTCCTATTTACTTGATAGCAATCCTATTGTGTTTGGTTTAGTCCGAACCTTTTACCAAGTAAACATACTTCGTTGTTGTATTGTCTCGATCTCGTATCCATAGACGATCACACGAAGTGTGAACCGATTAGTTGTATTGTCCCGACTCAGTCCATAGACAATCACTTTCGGAGAAATGACTTATAAGTGGAAAAGTTTTAGATTGAGGTATATTTGGGTACCCTCGTCTTTTCAAAAACATAGAGTTGTGGATGTGCGAGATGATATGTGCTTGTTTTGTAAAAGGGAGGAAGAAACTAGTGATCACTTTTTGTTGAGTTATCAATAGGCTTTTGAAGTTTGGTCGCATTTCATAAATGCTTTTTAGGTTTGTTGCGTTGCTCCTAATACTGTGAAGAAACATTTTGAGGCTTGAAAACTGAATAATCTTCAAGGAAAATGTAGGGAGATTTGGTGGAAGGTGATCTATGCTGTTTTTTGGCACCTTTGGAAGGAAAGGAACAACAGGGCTTTTGGTGGTAGGGCGATGGAAGTTGAGGAACTTATTTTGCTTATAAAGCAGACTATTTTTCTTTTGTTTTTGGATAAGGATGTGTTTAAATCTGTTTATGTAAATCAGGTTTGATTTTAATGGGATACAGTCATTCATATGTAATTTTGTGAATGCACTGTTCTTAGGTAAGTAATTTTTTTTTTCCTTTAATATAACCTTTCCTTATTTAAAAAAAAAAACATTTTCAAGCTTAAGTATCAATTTGTTACTGGCGATCAGTTTCTTTGCAAGGGCTGTACAAACCCGCCAACCCAACCCATATCCGCCCAAATTTACCTACACCCGACCCGACACAACCCGCCTAAGCACGGGTCGACTATGACTCGCAACATCAAATACCCACCATATGTTGTTGGGTCGGGTGTGGGTTACGCCTCCTGTCACCCGACCCCACCCGCCCACCCGCCATAAATAAATCTTATCCGTAGATTGCATCCCCAGCCGTTCAATCCACTGTATCAGAAAGAAAAAAAAACCTAAACGTTTCTCTCGAACCCTCTTCAGTCTTCAGATCTACAACCTAAAGCAGGAAAAAGCATTTGTGAGTCTCTCATATCCTTCGTTATTTTCAATCAGTATCATCATCTTCATCATTGGTCTCTCTTTTCTTCTGATTCCAACCTATCATCTTTAATTAACAAGAAGAAGTGAAGAACAACTAGTAGAATTTAAAGGAATCATTTTTTTCTTATTTGAATCAAGAAAACAGGAAGAAGAAATTAGAAATTTGTTATTTATTTAAGGAGGTTAGTTATTACCGGAATGATTCTTGTACTTATGATTATTAAAGATTGTTTGTATAAGAGGAAGGCCTTCTGTTGATTTGTTTGTTATCAGTGGCCCTCCATCTCAATTTGGCGTTTCATCTTAATTTGAAATTACTCGTACTTTTTTTTGGTTAATAAGTATCTCATTGTTTTCTGGTATGATTTCATGGGGTTTCATTAATTTAATAATTTAGTTCTTATAAATCCTGAAACCTTCTTTCGAATATTTGATGGATGCCCTTTTTCTATCTGTGGCAATAATTAGTTCAACATTAAAATACAGGAGAGGAATTGATTATGCGAAAATTAGATTCAAGGCTTTTAATTTGGCGGATCAAATTGTAATTAGGGAAAATCCGGAAGATAGAGGTTTTGGGGGTTGGATCACAAAATTATTTATTTGTCTTTTGTCGATGGATTTGGTTATTAGTGGTGGTTGTGGGTGAAGAAATGTGATGACGTAGGTGGTGGTGGAGGTGTTATCCATAGAGGTGGTGGCGCTGTGTTGTTTGTGGTGGTGTTGTTTCCGCTGGTGTAGGTGACGGTGGTGGTGAAGGTGGTGAAGGTGTTGTCGTTTAAGATGGTGGCGGAGCTGCCAGTGATTGTGGAGGTGTTGTTGTCGTAAAGGTGTTGGCGGAGCTGCTGGTGGTTGCGGCGGTTGTGGCGGAGGTGGAGTGGCAGTGACGGAATTTTAAGTTTGGGTTCATTACTTTCTACATTGAACGAAGAGGAGGAGAAGTTGGAAACTAAAGTAAGGAGAGAGAAGAAGAAAGAAACGTGAAATCGTGGGTTTAGTGGGGTTCGACCCCAAATCCTTTGGTTGCCTATATTACATATATAGCCATGCTAAGTTAGGATTGATACATCTTATATTGGAGGGATAATTTGGAAATTTCCAGTATGATACCAAATCCAATCTTTTTTGTGAAGTTGGAGAAAAAAAATCATGCCCCATATTGACACAAAGTCACCATATATAGAGTCCTTCCCCGCTTCGCTCGGTCGGCCTAATAATTAATTATTTTAATCAAAATTGAAAAAATCCATTATTTTCGTAAACATAAAAAATTGTTTTAAAAATTTATTATAATCAATTATTTTTTCTATCAAACTCAAATTGAATTTTTTCTTATTATTTTCTTAAACTATCAAGAGAGAGACATATGTGTTTGGAAAACCAAACAAAAAAATCAAGATAATCTTAAAAAACATAGAGAGATTAACAACAAAACCAATAAATGAAACTAATACTAAGCTCATAAACAGTAAGCTGTTAGAACTAAAAGCACTGTATGATTCACAAGAGGAAATCGCAAAACAACAATCAAGAAATAATACTATAGCGTTGGGGAACGAAATACAACTTTCTTTCATGTTACACTAAAAGAAAAAAAAAAAAAAATAGACTGTATACAAGATAAAAATGATAAAGTGGACTCTGCTAGAATAGAAATTGAAGAAGTTCTAACTTCTAACTTCTCTGAGTTGTTCACTGAGAACTCTACAAACCTTGATGACCAAATCTTTTCTAACATTACACTTGTATATCTTCTTATGAAAATAATGCCCTAACAGAAGTTCCTTCTCCAGATGAAATATGAGAAGTGGTAAAAAACTAAAACCAAACAAAGCTTCGGGACCAGATGGTTTCCCAGTGAGCTTTTCAAACATAATTGGGGAATAGTAGGACCACAATTGGTGGCTGTATTACATGATTTTTTCAAAAAACAGAAAACTAAACAGTGAGCTAAATAAAACCTTTCTATTTCTAATCCCTAAAACAAAAAATCCAAAATCTCCAGCAGACTTCAGACCAATTTGTCTGTGCAACACACCTTATAAAATCATATCTAAGATTATGGCTAATAGATTCAAAAAATCGTTGGAAAACATAATTTCACCATTACAGTCTGCCTTTCTTTCTTCCGGGCAAATTTCAGACAACATTATTATTGCCCATGAAATGGTACACTCTATGAAAAAAAGTAAAAAGAAAACTGGTAACATCGGCCTCAAAATAGACATGTCAAACGCATTCGACAAGGTTAATTGGACCTTTCTTAACAAAACTCTTCAAGCTTTTGGCTTCTCTGAACATTGGTGTTCTCTAATTCATCAATGTCTTTCTACTTCTTCAATTGCTGTTCTTCTTAATGGCAACCCTTGTAATGAGTTTAAACCATCTAGGGGAATAAGGCAAGGAGACCCATTGTCTCCATACCTTTTCATCCTGTGTATGGAAGTGTTTTCAAGACTGTTAAGTCATTTAGAAAGTCAGAAAAAAGTTCAAGGGATAAAACTAACACAAAAATCAACTCCAGTCTCCCATCTCTTTTTCGCAGATGATCTCCTTCTGTTCACTAGAGATGATCTAGGTAGTTGTAAAAATCTACTAGAAGCAATTCAGTTGTTTAGTGCTTCATCAGGGCAGGTAATAAACTTTGCAAAATATGGATTGTTCTTTAGCAAAAAAGTCCACAGTAAACACCAGGGAATAATATGTGGATTAATAAAGATCAAAAAGATAAACATAAAAGACACACATCTAGGGGTACCTCTGTTCATAGATAGATCAAAGCTTAAAGCCTTTGATAATATAATTGAAAAAATGGAACAAAGAATAAAAACTTGACTGGGAAAGATCCTGTCTCAGCCAAGCAAAATTGTTTTGAACAAGGTTGTTTTATCTAGCATGCCAATTTTCAGTATGGGTTGCTTTGTGTTACCCAAAAAGATCACTAAAAGAATCAACAATATACAAATAGACTTTTGGTGGGGGAAACACACAAATTCTAAAGGTATTTACATAAAATCTTTTGACTTCCTATGCAAACCAATTGAACAGGGAGGCTTAGGCTTTAAAGAGGATAACAAAGTCAATCAAGCAATGATCAGCAAAATAGCTTGGAGGTTAGTAAGTAACCCAGATGATCTATGGGCTCAAATTCTTAAAGGGAAATACTTTAAGAAAACAGGAGCCTTACATTCCAAGAAGAAATCAAAAGCTTCTTGGGTATGGAAATGCATCTTACAGGGAATAAAACATATTAAAAAAATACAGTATATGGGAAGTAAGTGATGGTAAATCCATAAATATTTGGGATGATAAATGGATACCAACCAGGGAAGAGACTCTGGCAAAGTCTATTCACCAAGGAAACATAAACATAACACTTGTGTCTGAGCTCATAGACTCAAACATGAAAAAGTGGAATTTGGAACTGCTACAATCTTTGTTTGACAGCTCAATAGTACGTGAAATCAACAACATAAGACTATATACGAATACTGAAGGACAAAAAGAGATAAGCTAAGATGGACCTTAACTAGGAATGAAGTATTTTCCGTTATATCTCTATATGCTAGATTAATAAATCCGTCTAATACCACTTCTGACAAAACTAAGAAGTTTTGGAAAGGATTATGGAGCATGGATACTTCTCAAAGAATTAAACTGTTCATCTGGAAATATTTGCAAGATGCACTTCCTACTAGACAGAAATTAATATCTGTGGAAAACAAATGTGTGTTTTGTAATGCTGTTGTGGAATCTACATATCACCTATTCTTTGACCGTGACTATGCAAAGGATGTGTGGAATCTGCTACCAATGGCCTCACAGGGAGCACCTCAAAACTTAAACTCTGTCAATAATTATTTCTTGCATAAGTACAATGAATGGTTATCAGGAGATTTGAATTCTATATCATGGCACTTGCAACAACTAAGTGCTGGTTTATCTTGAAGGAAAGGTTTCTTAGGATTTTTGAAGATAAATCTAGAACACCTGAACAGCTTACATTAGACATCATTAGACACTATGCTTACTGGCATCCAACAAATTTGAATAGTCTGAGTGAGCCATAATGTAGAATTATAAAACAAACACCACATTGGCACTTCCCAGTCACTAACACTTTCAAACTAAATTGTGATGCTTCTTGGTTATCTGAGAATACTAATACAGGTTTTGGTTTTATCCTTCGCAACTGAACAGGAACCTTCAAAGGAGCAGCATCATGCATCTTCAGAACTTCCACAGCTGAAGAAGCAGAAGCTCCAATTGTTCTGCAGGCAACTAAATGGGCCATCTCAAAGAACTTACAAAATCTGGTCATTGAAGGGGACAATCAGGCAGTAATGAGGCACTTAGAAGAAAAAGTTTCAACCATCCAATGGCAAAGTATGGCCATTCTTGAAGAAGTAGAGAAGATAGCAGTCAACCTAGTTTCTTTTTTGGGTTTCAACTATGTAGACAGAAAGGCCAACAGAGTAGCTGATCTATTGGCAAAGAAGGGAAGGAAAAGCAACATCACAACCTCCTGGGAAGACCAAGCACCTAGTTTTTTAATTCCAACAATAGCTTATGACATCGTCAAAGCTTATGAAGTATGTAATTTAATCAGCTTTCCTGTAACAATTTCAGAGGAGGATAATCTAACAGATTCAGTCATCGGAAATACTTCTCATTCTGAGATGGTAATAGATGACACTGAATCAATATGATTATCATCCCCTGCTCTCAATCAATATATATCTATTTTCAAAAAAAATATCAAAAGAGAGACAAAATAAAACAACATGGGACTAAAAAAAATCTTAGATCATTGTTATTTCCTCTCCTTTTTGAGATCATCATTCTAGGATAATCAATTATTTGAAAAAATTGTTTGGGAAAACTTATTTTAAAAATGATTATATCAAAATCATTTATCAATTTATGATTATCTATAATCATAAATTTTACCAAACAAGGCCAATGGATGATAGATTAATTCATTTATCTGTCTATGATGAAGCGAAGCTACTGATGCACTCCCTGACATCTTAGCAGATTTCATACAAATTCACGAGTGTTAGCAACTAGTGTCCCGGTACATGGTATGTCTTGATTTCATCTTCAACAACTATAACCCAAGATAGAAAAAAATTATTGTTCTCTCATGTAATTCGACCTTTATCTAATTAAAAATTTAGTTCTTTTGAGTATAAAACAAACTGTACAGAAAGTCTAAAATGAATTTACACGAAGGTAGGTTCAATCTAAAGAGTTATCAAGTACAATTTGGTTCAAAAAAGAAAGAACAACAAATTCTCAAATTGTTGCTGCAGAAGATCGTACTTGATTTTTGTCCCCTACATGGTTGCGTTCCTTATGATGGTGGAGTGTGTATTTTGGAATTGATCACATCAACTGGTTGATTTCTTTTACTACACCTGTAAGGTACCAAGGCGGTTCAACATTGGTGGTGATGAAATATACCAGATCTATCTATTTCAATTCAAACTTTACTTCAGTGTTGAATTGTTGTTTTTCTTTATGACATCATCATATGCCCATGTCTTTATATTATAAAAATGGTGTGATAAGTGATAAGAACCTTAGCTGAGAGCGAGTCGTAAACAAGTTTGAAATTAACTAACAAATTTGTTCTTTGATTTATTTAGCTTTCAGCAGGATTAGACAAAAAATTTAGTTGAGGAGAGTTCAAGTAATTAATATGGAGGGGGAATTAATGTTTTGAGGTGAATCATGTATCATAAATCTTCTTGGTTTTTGTTCACATTATCAAGCTTGGGCCACACACATTTTCAAGAGACATAGAGAAGTGTTCAATGCCACCCCACCACTAGGAATAGATCTCGAAAGTGCAAGTCTAATAACAATGGGGGTAAAATATGTTCCAAAAGACCGACGATCTGCGTCAAATGGATTGACATTCCACCTTTTTCCTACTCGATCAAAGATCAGAAACCACAATCAGATTTAGAAACAAAATCAACCACAAGATTGAGCGTTAATCCTGTCATCGTTTTGGTTTGGATTTCAAGCCCTCTTCCAAGGAACCTTGAGACATGGAATGAAAAAGTTGTTGAAGACCCCAACTTGGAAATCATTAGACTTGGAAATCTACACTTTTTTCAATCTTGTAGTAGATTGGGCTCTACCATAAGACTTTCCTTAGGGGGTTACTTTTTTAATATATTCCAACATAATGATATAATAAATCAATTCATTTTTCAGTTTTCCATGAGGTAAAGTTGCAGATTCACTAGCCAACATCTCAACAGATTTCATACAAAATCAACAGTTTTTATATCATAGGTGTCTCGATTTCATCTCAACAATTGTAATCTAAGATTGGACAAGAAATATTCTCCACTCGTGTAATTTGGCCTCGTATAATTTAGATTTAGTTCGTTGTTCGAAAGTTGGAAAATAGACTTATTTATGATTTAAAAATGAAAATATACTTATCAGAGAAGGCAACATGGACCATGGTGAGTTAAGGCTATGCAAACCATAAAATGTAGCAAAGTTTCTAATGCAGAACGGAACTGTGAATAAAGAAATTGATAGTAAAAGTAGAAGAATAGTTGAGAAAACTTTGTTTTTAATTGAAAATAATAATGTGATGAATACATAGGACTTGTTCCCTATTATAGAGAAGACAATAAAACTCATATTCCTAAAATTATTCTAAGACCCTAACTTGGAAAATAAGAAATCCCTAAAATAAACAATTTCCTAGAAATAAATAAATTCTAAAAATAAGAATTACCTAAAATAATTAATAATAAAACTATAAATCTTAATCTAATGATGTCCTACATCAGGCCCGCCATCTTGAAAAGAATTTGTCATTAATTGACAAAATACCGAAAAATGCGTGCTACATCATGCCCGCCATCTTGGAAAGAAGTCGTCTTCAAGTTCACCAAATATTGTAAACAACCCGTCCAACAAATTATATACTTTCAGTATGTGGATGACCGTACAATTGAGCACCATAAAATAGATCGTTGGACAAAAAAACTAATGCCGACGTAGGTAATTATTGGAGTAGTAATTATCTCGCAGTATTTTTGATCAAAAAAAATATTCTTACTTAACGGTTGATCTTGGACATTAAACAACTCACAAGAGGATAATAATGTCTCATGTGTTGATTTTGGCGAATCTTCTTCAACACTATCTGGGAGAATACTTTGTTGATTATGAGCAACATGACAATTTGGATCTGCTTCACCATCATGAGATTGAGGAGCATCATTATGATTCTCTGTATGATTGCTCTAATTGGATAAGATTGATTCAATAAATTCTAGTTGACGTTGAGTTGCGTCTTGAGATTCTGCAAGTTGACGTTGAGATTATGCAATAGCACGTACAATATCATCAAGGCTAGGACGATTGTCTTTCCCATTACCGGTCATGATGACAAAAAATTAAAATTGGGCGTGGAATTGACGAAAAACTGGAAAAGCGAGAACAAAAACTAGTATAATCAAAGGATTTGGCCTAAATAGGTACTTCTGTCCTTGGTACGTTCAGTGGGTCTACAACTTTATTTTTATTTTTTTTGAAGCATGTATAATATAGAAGGAACTAAATTGTTATTACACGTGGGAATGTGATTCCCATAGAGTCACTTAAGAGAATCCGGTTAAGAAAAGGCGGTATTGCCTGGTCCCATATTGTGGTTAAGTAGTTTCCCGCTTGGCTACCATCTGCTGCATAGTTTGCTAGACCGTATGCTGCTTGGTTTCCTTCTCTATAATTGTGTCGAATAGCGCAAAAAGGAATTTGTCTCATTCTATGTTTGATTTCTGCAATCATTTCTTAAATATACCAAGGAGCTTCTGTTAGGGTTTTAATAAAGCGCATAAAATTCTCAGAGTCCGTTTCAAAAAGCACTTTAGTCCATTTTCTTTCCATCGTTGTCCTGGTTGCTATCACGATTGTCCATGTCTCCGTCATTAGCGCAATAGTTAATCCTAGAGGTTGTGCAAAAGCCATCACACTCTACTAATCAAAAAGAAATAAAGGGAGGTGAAAAGTGGGTTTGAAGGGAATGCAAAGTTGCTGGATTAATTAATTAAAGAATAGAGATGAAAGGTGGTGAAGTAGGGGAACTGTAGGAATCATAAACAGTGAGTAGGTGATGGAATTAATTAAAGATGAAAGAATAAGGTGAGTAAAGATGAAAGAATAAGGTGAGTAGAGATTTGAGATGGTAAATTTCCGAGAGAAAGATGGGAAGGATTTTGTAGCAGTATGGACGATTTTTTTTTTTTGGTAATTGAATAAAATAAAATAAATGACAATAGGGTGTAGAAGAAGAGATGCGGAGATCTCGATAGGTGGATGTTTGTGCTCATTTTATGGCACAAACTATCGTGTTTATGCTGGTTCTAATCCATATTGACGTGCCAATTTTGTGCCTTGGACTGATACTCTACACATATGGTCTTGTTGGTGAAGTGGTTTAACAAATGAGTTTTTTTGATTAGTAAGAAGTACTGTTAGAGCATACCTCGGTTGAACTCACCAAGAGTTGGTATGTCAAGATTGGTTGTCATATTTTAGTATCAAAACTCATCTAGAGTCGCTTAATTAAATACTAGAGTCAACTTCTTTTAGGTTAGGCTAGAAAGTCTAGGAATGTTGAGACATACAAGCATTACTCTGAAGACCTGAAGAATGAGAATAAGTAACGAACTACAATGATGACATCATCCTTCCACTTGAGGTTAGAATTATTGTCTTGAACTTGTTTCATTCCTAACGTATCTTTCAAGTCGTGCTATATTGAAAACATAACATGCGAAGTTGTATATACTGTACATATTGTATATAATACTCTAGTGGATAGACATGATCATAATAGTATGGTCATAGTATTAAATAATTAGACTTCGAAGTATAACGCTTATCTTTTGAACTTCGTAGATATGACATCGACATAATCTTGTATATACTTTTATGATTATGTGAACGGGTTATGGTGAAGATTTCATCCTAGGAAACAATGTTTTACATTTGTTTAAAGGAAGTACATTCATGAACTTGTTTCATGAATCGAAAGGGAAATCAATAGGTTTATTGGTTCGGCTATTCATTGCATATTCTTTGGATGACCAATGTGTGTGAGTTGGTAGAACCGATCTTAACTCAGGTTATGTATCTTGGTATAGCCTATCACAATACGTAGACTTATGATTTGGTATTACCGGTTCTGATAATTTGTGTAACCGATCCTAAGTAATCACCATGAGATAGTATGATAGATCCTTGTAATAGGTGTGACCGATTCTTGTAATTGGTGTGACCTATCATAAGTGTGTGTGACCGATCCTTGTAATTGGTGTGACCGATCCTTGTAATCATAATGACTAGTGTGACCGATCACAAGTAAATGCCATGTGTAGATGAAACCGATTCTTGGTCTGACCGATCACAAGTAGGTACCATGTTTAGGTAGAGCCGATCCTAGTGATTGGTATAACCGATCCGAACCCATGTATGTGACTTGGTAAGACCGTTCACAACTAGCCATTGTGACTTGGTATGACCAATCACATAGTAGTCTTGCAATACTAGTAGAACCAATTCTAAACTTGTTTGGAAGTGTGGTAGAACCGATTCCAAGAAGCAAATCCATGTAAATACGAAATAAGGATTTGCTGAGTAAAGATGTCAACATACTTTGAACACGAGAAGTTACTCTTATCAGTTATTGTTCAAAGATATTCCTTGGTACTCAAGGTGATCCTGTACCAAAATAAATTGAGAATCTTTTAATTAAGGTTTTTGGTTTTATATGCTTTAATTACCAGAAATTAATGCATAGCTCTAGAGAATAAAAAATTAGTAATGTGCATTTACTAATTGAAGATTTTCTATAGAGAGATTTCGCAAAATATTGGACAAAGAATTTCCTGAATTATGAAAACCGAATAGGCATTTATTATATATCTTGAGAATACTTTCGGTTTTGGAAATTCCTTGGTGTCCAAACATCCTTGGTCTATAAATATCTAAGTTTGCATTTCTTGCAAACTATCGTAAGAGCCAGGCAAACTTCATTATATGTTGTTTCTGGTGGAGCTATCTATTCGGAGAGAAAAGTATCCTAATTAGGTGAAATCTCTGACGACTGCTCGTTTAAAGACTTCTGTGGGATCAAGAAGATCTACGAGTATCGTTGGTGGGAAACTAGATAATTGCCGTGTTATTAGTTTTCGATTTGATTTGATAAACTTTGATTGCACCTAGTTTTTTTATTCTTGTGAATCTTCTCTTCTGATATGAGATTCACTCAGACTAGATCAAAGTATCGACGGGATCTTTAGAACTGTTGTTAGATCTAAAGACATCTTGTGATAATCCATTGTTAACATACTCCGTTCTGTGTGTGATTTATCACAAGAGATTCAAGTGGTGTTGTGCAGGTATTTGAAGGCAATATAAGATTTGAAGACGAAGAAGAATTCTTATTAGTTTTCGTCTCTTGTGGATTTAGTGCACAAACCTTGATCGGCTGGGATCTAAATAGAATCAGTTTATCTTTGATAGATCTGATTGATTAGTTGCGTGAGATCGGCATCCCTTTATAGTTTTGATTTGAGATCTATATCGATTGATTGCAAATCTATAATTGACTATATTGGTAGTTATTGAATAGATTGATCTAACCACACAAAGGAGTTTATTAGATTAAACATAAGAGCCTTTGTCAACAACTCATCATAATCCTGTAGCAAGATTGATTAGAGTGGTTACCAAACAGATTCTTCCTTTGTTGTTTGGAATACGATCCAAAGGACTTGTTATTCACGTGCGTGACTCTAGAAGTCGAAGGCGCATGGATACTGAGGGAACTAAGTAGCTAGGGTTAGTCTGCTTGGTCTCAACTATACAAAGTTGGTATTAGATTTTGTATAGCGGCTTAATTATGAGAGTATTCAAAACTTGACAAGTTCCAGGGGTTTTTCTGCATTTGCGGTTTCCTCGTTAACAAAATCTTGTTGTGTCTTCTATTTTGTTTTTCGCATTATAATTGTTATTATAATTAAGTAAAATACACAAGTACGTTGACTCCGTAATATTTGATAGTCATCCTATAGAGTTTCGGTTATCAGCTAACCTATTATCAAGTACACACGTTGTTATCGTATCGTCTTGATCTTGTATCCATAGTCAATCACACAAGTGATCTTGTTGTTTTATTGTCTCGATCTAGTTTCCATAGACGATCACACGAAGTGTGAACCGAATTGTCGTCTTGTCTTGACTTTGTCCATAGACGATCACATTTGGAAGAGGACTTATAGGTTGATAACAAAATATTGTGGTGTATTTAGGTACCCTCATCTTTTCAATTGGTATCGGAGCATGCAAACATGATAAGATCTAACAATATGTGTTTGGCATGTATCTACATGCAAAACTTAACGAGAATCTTGGAATATCTTCAGATCGTATTTGAAGGTAACACATCAGAAAAGGAAGCTAGACTTCAAACTCTCACTTTTGATTGGGAAAACCTTCGAATGGATGAATTTTGAAGAGTTTCATATTAAACTCTCCTAGATAGTTAATGCTTCTTTCTCTCTTGGAAAGACTAGTTTTTAATAAGACATAGTATGCAATATTCTCAGATCGTTGCCATCTAGATACGAATCTAAGAAGCTTGCAATTATGGAGGAAAATGATCTTTCAACTCTCTCTCGAAGCACACTTGTTGGGAAGTTAAAGATCTTTGATCATGAATCACAATCTATTCAAGCTAAAGGAATCGCTTTTAAAGCTGAAATTTTTCTAAAAGCTCATGAGGAGAAAAATAGATTGTTAGATGATTATGATGAATTGATTGCAGAAGATTCTGATAATGATGTAGAACTATCATTATCACTGATTACAAGACAGTTTCGAGATCTCTTAAAAAGAAGGAATTAGAGATTTGTAAAAGATAATCATCGTACTTCTCGCCCTCATGATCGAGTTCCAATCAAGAACAAAAAGGATCAAGAAGAAGATGATGAATATCGGACTCAATGCTTCAAGTGTAAAGGTTTTTGTCATTTGGCTAAAGACTGTCCTAATCTAAGGAAATACATTGGAAGCAAGGCATTAGCTGTAACTCTAGATGAGACCTATGATTCATACAACTCTGAGGAAGAGGAAATAACTGATATTATACTAGTTGTTAATTTAACTCCCTCGTATTCCATTAGTGATTTAACCATTTTAAAAAAGGGCATGTCTTCCGATGTTGAAAAATTATCTAATGGTGCAAGGAAAAATAAGACAAAGTGCAACACTGTCTCAAAAACAAGGACTGCTAAGAAGGCATATGTAATTCGAACCAATCTCTAGAAACTTCGTTGAATCGAGATAACAAGAGAAGCTATTTGAATCATACTTCATTAGATCAAGAACATCTTGTTTGTTCTAAATCCCATGACGAGAGAAAATCTCATACTAATACCACCTAATCGGTATTAGATTGCATCCTCACCTTGTGTGCCGATTATGTGAGTGAGGAAGCAAAAGTCAAGGCACTTATGTGTAGATTATGGGAATAAAATCTCGTAATTGAAAATATATTTTAAGATATTCGTATTTATAGGAATATTATAATTTCGGTAGTATGAAAAATATGTTATAAAGGATTCTTCCTATGCCTTGGTTATTCCTTGTCCTAACCATAAATAAGGATCCAATGTCTTCTCTTGCAAAGGTGCTTGATCTAAAAGAGTTCTTTAAGAATAAGTCTGCACCATCTCTTGATGCTAAGAAACCGAAAAGAAAGATCAAAAAGATAGATTGGCTTAGCAGGAAGGAAAGAGAGAATATACTGAAGAAAGATCAGTGTATTGAGATATTGACACAATTTTGTGTTCAATCAAAGACAGAATTACATGTTCTTGCAGAGTCCTTCACTAAAACTTCACAACTGCAAGAAATTATGGTCAAGCAACAAAGTTTATCTTCTTGAAGAAATTCACAAGATCAAGATTGAAAGTAATAACCTTCCTTCCTCTAGTACTAACATCATGGATTAAGTTGCTCATGGAATAAAAATAAGATTAGATTCTTATTTACAGAAAATAGACATCATGTATTGATTTATTTCGATATCTTTGTATAAGGTCTATTTTTGAATAAAACTATCAATATTATTATTTATGAATAAAATTATTATTTTATAATTTTTGTTTCATGTGATAGTTTCCAATTACATATTCTGTGAATGAATGTCTACTTTTGCTATGTGTTTTCTGTATATGAGATGTCTGATTTTTCGGTTTTTATTAACCTTAATATTCGATCTCATATGATGTAACCCTTATGATTTATGTGGATTTTTGATTTAGCGGTATTAAGTTCTAACCCATGTTAGTAGGCTTTATCAAAGGATAATAAGGTGTTCCGATTGAAACTCATATGTGAAAATTCACAATATGTTGAATCAATTTGTGTTTACATGAGTTGTGTTTAGCATAACATATGTGTTTCGGGTTTTCAACTTTTGTTATTGGCACGCATTAGTTAAAACAGATTCAACCTTTCTCTGGTAAAGGTTGCTCTTGTAGTTGTTCTTTTGTTCTTGAGAGAGGATGACAACACACTGAGGGAGAGTTTTTATTTGAACTTGCGCTTACTGATATATCTTTCTGGGGAGTAGTGGATGCGGAAATTGAGGTAATGATTTTATTTGTTAGTTAATCGTTTTTCCTGTTTAAGAAAAGACTGTTTATATTGCATATATTTTGCTTTTGCTTAACAAAATGTCGGTACAATTGATATGTTCCATTATGCTGTGTATGGGTGTTTATGTGATTCAATTGTTTCCGGTTAAGAAAAACTTTGTTAATTTATTTGGCTTATGGTTTGGTATCTTCTTTATTGTTGGGTATCAAGTGCTTTTGCTTAACAAAATTCGGTGCAATTGCGGTGCTGTAATGTTTATATTTGTTCAATTGCTTCTGGTTAAGGAAAATAATATTACAAGTCAATTTCTTTTGGTTTGTATCTATTTTTTTTGGCTTAACAAAAATACGGGATCATTTGTTTAGTCCAGTTGATTCC
The DNA here is from genome assembly GCA_023531105.1 of Papaver atlanticum. Taxonomy (NCBI): domain Eukaryota; kingdom Viridiplantae; phylum Streptophyta; class Magnoliopsida; order Ranunculales; family Papaveraceae; genus Papaver; species Papaver atlanticum. The sequence goes on from JAJJMB010001336.1 coordinate 4,539,193, forward strand.
GGATAAGAGAAACTAAGTTAATTGTGATCTTAGTTAGACTTATCAATTGGGGGATTCGGTTATTCAAGTCTAATTGAATGCCTTGACAAGAAAAACTAGTTAACTAACCTAGTGTTTGTCTTGTTTAAAGGGAAAGGTCTAAGTTATTGTCCGAATAAGTAGAGCTTGATGAGAGAAATAAAGTTAATTCTGATCTTTATTTTGGTCTTATCGAAACAAGCGATTTTACATACGCAATCGGTTCAACAATATATCTAAGTTTCTTAGTCAATTTGTTGGACTAGAAGGAAAATTGCTTCGGGCAATTGTTTCCTTGATAACATATTGAAACTAAATTACTTTCGTAGTTTCGGTTTTAATATTGGTTATCCAAAATGGTATATGAAACCTTCATGCTTAACTCTTATAGGTTATACAAGTCTTATAGATTTGTAAGATCCTTTCGGTTTGTCCTTTATTTGCTCGAACTTTTGTCATTTTGTGACAAAAATGGGGAGAAATATATGGAGTAAACAAGTGATTTATAATCAATAGGAAAGGACAATTGTGCTTAAACATTATATCTAATGAAAGAGTAAAGCATTGACTAAGGAGGAGAAACATATCATACTGTTGTGTAGTGTTTCTGACAAAAAAAAAGGAATAACAAAGATGTTCGGATTGAATATTTACCTAGCTTTCCTTTAGGGGGAGTAAAAGCTTTTTTTATTTAAATGTCAATAACGACATTTATTTATTGAATATATGCAGGTTATTGTGCTGTTGAAAATTGGAATCAAGCGTATGAAGAATGAGTTATTTAGTAATTCGTTTAGCTCCATATATAAATCGAATTTTGTTAGTAAAATTGAACTCACCAAGCGTTGGTATGTCAAGTTTGGTTGTCATATTTTAGTAGAAAAACTCATCTAGAGTCGCTTAATTAAATACTAGAGTCAACTTCGTTTAGTTTAGACTAGAAAGTCTAGGAATGTTGAGACATACAAGCAGTACTCTGAAGACCTGAAAAATGAGAAGAAGTAACGAACTACAACGACAAATTCATCCTTCCACTTGAGGTTAGTAATATTGACTTGAACTTGTTTCATTCCTAACGTATATACTGTACATATTGTATATAATACTCTAGTGGATAGACATGATCATAATAGTATGGTCATAGTATTAAGGAATTAGACTACGAAGTATAACACTTATCTTTTTAACTTCGTAGATATGACATCGACATAATCTTGTATATAGTTTTGTGATTATGTGAATGAGTTATGGTGAAGATTTCATCCTAGGAAACAATATTTTGCATTTGTTTAAAGGAAGTACATTCATGAACTTGTTTCATGAATCGAAAGGGAAATCAATAGGTTTTGTTGGTCCGACTATTCATTGCATATTCTTTGGATGACCAATATGTGTGAGTTGGTAGAACTGATCTTAACACAGGTTATGTATCTTGGTATAACCTATCACAATACCCAGACTTTTGATTTGGTATGGCCGGTTCTGGTAATTGGTGCAACCGATCCTAAGTGATCACCATGAGATGGTTTGATTGATCCTTGTAATTGGTGTCACCGATTCTTGTAATTGGTGTGACTGATCATAAGTGTGTGTAACCGATCCTTGTGACTCGGGTGACCGATCACAAGTAAATACCATATGTAGATGAAATCGATTCTTGTAATTGGTATAACCGATCCTAGTGACTGGTGTGACCGATCACAAGTAGGTACCATGTTTAGGTAGAATCGATACGAACCCATGTATATGACTTGGTAAGATCGATCACAACTAACCATTGTGACTTGGTATGACCAATCAAATAGTAGTCTTGGAATACTGGTAGAACCAATTCTAAACTTGTTTGGAAGTGTGGTAGAACCGATTCCAAGAAGCAAATCCATGTAATACGAAATAAGGATTTGCTGAGTAAAGATGTCAACATACTTTGAACACGAACAGTGACACTTATCTTTTATTTTTCAAAGATATTCCTTGGTACTCAAGGTGATCCTGTACTGAAATAAATTGAGAATCTTTTAATTAAGGTTTTTGGTTTTATATGCTTTAATTACCAGCAATTAATGCATAGCTCTACAGAATAAAAAATTAGTAATGTACATTTACTAATTGGAGATTTTCGATGAGATATTTCGGAAATATTGGACCAACATTTATTGGAATTAGAAATACCGAATTTGGGCATTTATTGCATATCTTGAGTATACTTTCGGTTTTGAAAATTTATTGGTGTCCAAACATCCCTGGTGTATAAATACCTAAGGTTGCATTTCTTGCAAACTAGAGCGAGGAGAACTTTATTATTTGTTGTTTCTGGTGGATCCATCTATTCGGAAAGGAAAGTATCATAATTAGGTGAAATCTCTTACGACCGCTGATGTGATTTCAACTTTGTTGTAGTAAAAGGTTCGTTGAGACTTGTGAAGATTCGAGTTTTTAAATTTAATAAAAATACAAAAATATTAAACAATGGGCGAGAGGTACTGGGACTAAGGATTTATCTAATCTTCATAACATAAGGTTCACTTATTTATTCTCAACAATTTTAGCTCAAGAAATATAAACATGGACTCTATTTTTTCCAAGGTAGATTCTCAAAACATTGATTGTAAATGTTAAGCATGGGACATCAAATCACCTAAGCTAAGCATGACCCATCTAATCAAATGACAACCAATTAAATCAAATCATATTTCAATTAATTTTAGTGCAAAAGTCATAAAAAGAATAAAAATAAATTTACCCATGTATGAAGTTAGGCCTCCTCCATCGCCCCAGTGTTGGGGTTTAGCTCTTCATGGTGAAAACATGCTCAAAAGATAGAAACATGGCTCAAAAGGTGTTTTTATTGAAGGAGAATAATAATACAGCGAATCTGCAACGCTTTTCTGGCGTTACAGAAATCACCGTTACAATGAAGTGTTGTTTATAAAAGATAAACTGGTTCTGCCGTTGAAGAACGATAGTTCTTTGCGAATGTTTACGTGTGTCTTATGTTCTTCGTGTTCTTTAGTTCTGCAGCAGCAGAAACAGCAGCAGCAGCGGTCTGTAAATCTCTGATTCTCGCCTCCTCAAGCCTTATCAGCCCCCCAAACTCTCGACACCCTTTCTATCTGATCCTAGGAACCTATTTATACATTATTTCGACATTGAATCTCCTCCATTAACTACAAATAATCTTCTTTTACTCGGGTATTTTTTTTTCCATTTTTATCATTGATTTTGATTTTCACGCATCTGAAGCTGTATTTATTTCCTTCTATACCTTCTTCACGCTCCAGGATATCGATTAAGTCTTCCAAGCACGTGCAGTACACGTTTAAATTTCTCACAACTCGTGCAAGCTCATGTTTTTCCTCCAACTCCCTGTTTGGATTAAACCAAGTTATCCAGCCAAATTTGATCGATAAAATCACCCATACTAGCTTTCTATAGTCATATCACGTCTACCCACTAAGTTTAAGGGATTGAATCTCACTAAATCACGTCCAAACATCCGATCGAAATTCTGTCAGTGAAGAGAAACGTTTTCCCACCAAAATTCATTTTTTGAATTTGAGAAGAAGATGTCCCCCCCCTAATCCTGCACGGGTGTCCCTTTAGCACTTGTCTTATGGGGTGCAAATAGTAATTTTTGGGCGTAGATAGTAATTTTTCCGGGGTTCCTCTGACACATTTTTGGGGTGCTTCCGGTGCATTTCCGGGGTGCCTTTAGTACTCTATCCTGGGGTGTAAAACACCACTTTTCGAGCCAATTTTGCCGCAAGAGCTTATTCCCTAGAAAAGACTTAAAACTATTTTATTAGAAATAAAATTAGTCCTAGATAATGTAGTTATGGGTGAAAATGCGTCACACTTACGTGCTTATCAACCGCTCGTTTAAAGTTTTTGTGGGATCAATAAGCTCTATGAGTACCGTTGGTGGGAAACTAGATAATTGTAGTGTTATTAGTTTTCGATTTGATTTGATTGACTAACGGTTGTTGAAACTTTGATTGCACCTAGATTGTTTGTTCTTGAGAATCTTCTCTTCTGATATAAGATTCACCCAGACTAGATCAAAGTATCGACGGGATCTTTAGAACTGTTGTTAGATCTAAAGATATCTTGTGATAATCCATTGTTAACAGACAACGTTCTGTGTGTGATTGATCATAAGAGATTCAAGTGGTGTTGTGCAGGTATTTGAAGGCAATAGAAGATATGAAGACGAAGAAGAATTCTTATTAGTTTTTGTATATTGTGGATTTAGTGCACAAACCTTGATCGGTTGGGATCCAACTAGAATCAGTTTATCTTTGATAGATCTGATTGATTAGTTGTGTGGGATCGGCATCACTTTATAGTTTTCTATTTGAGATCTGTATCAATTGATTGCAAACCTATACTTGACCATTTTGGCAGTTATTGAATAGATTGATATAACCAGACAAAGGAGTTTATTAGATTAAACATAAAAGCCTTTGTCAACAACTCATCATAATCTTGTAGCAAGATTGATTAGAGTAGTTACCAAACAGATTCTTCCTTTGTTGTTTGGAATACAATCCAAAGGACTTGATATTCACGTGCGTGACTCTAGAAGTCAAAGGCGCAAGGATACTGAGGGAACTAAGTAGCTAGGGGTAGTTTTCTTGGTATCAACTATACGAAGTTGGTATTACATTTTGTATATCGGCTTAATTATGAGAGTATTCAAAACTGGACAAGGTCCCGGTAGTTTTTTGCATTTGCGATTTCCTCTTTAACAAAATGTTGTTGTGTCTTTTACTGTGTTTTCCGCATTATAATTGTTATTATAATTAAGTAAAATTACCCAAGTATGTTAACTTCGTAATACTTGATAGTGATCCTATAGAATTTCGGTTTATCAACTACACACTTTGTTGATGTATCGTCTCGATCTTGTATCCATAGTCAATCACACAAGTGATCTTGTTGTTGTATTCTCTCGATCTAGTTTCCATAGACGATCAAACCGAATTGTTGTCTTGTCTCGACTTTGTCCATAGACGATCACATTTGGAAGGGGACTTATAGGTTGATAATTAACAAAAGATTGTGGTGTATTTGGGTACCCATGTCTTTTCAAGTACAACATTGAAAGAAGGGCATTCTAGTAATTCCGATGCGGCGGAGAAGAGGGCCACAAAAAGGAAAAGAACTCGAAGATTCTTCTTCCTAAATTAGATCGTGAAAAGGGGAAGCTAGGCTTTGTTCTTAGCAGAAAATTTAGGAGCAACATCAACAACAGATTGGTTGTTTTCATCAACTGAATTTTGGAATTTCTAAACACGAATTCGAAATGGGTTTATCTTGAGAAGAATTGATGTTACTGCCAATAATTTATGGCTGAAAATGATGGGTTTTGTGCTAAAGGCTTGCTGGGTTTAATGGCTGCATGGTTTGAGTTCAATATCATCATCTGAATTTTAGGGGTTTGTTTGCATGGATTGTTGAATCAGTGGTGTCAAGGCTATGATTGTTGCTGCTGATTTAGGGGTTTTGACCTGAAGTTGGTGTTGAAGAACAATTGTTGGTTGTGGTGGTAGATAACAGTAACATGGACTGATTTCTATTGTTCATATGTGGGTTTGAAATGTACTTATCAGTTGCGGAACAAGCACAGCCGAAGCAACACCAAAGGCCACAGAATTTGGGGGTTTCTAAATTGAATGAAATGGGTAGAGTTCTTGAGATATGGGTGTTTGTTCGAATGCATAAGTGATATTACTGCTATGGTTGTTGTTGTTGACTCATGGGTCCATTGCAAGCAGCAGTATTGGGGAATTTTGGTTGATGTTTACATTGACTGAACTGTGAGAAATTACAGGAAGAGAGCTGTTTCTATCAAGTCAAATACAGGTAGTCAACAACTGATTTCAGTTGTTGTAGGAAGAAATATGAGGAAGAGGTTACAACTATATGATGTGGTTTTCCCCCAATCTAGGAGGGTTGAATCTAGAATAGAAGTCAAAGAACAAGTCAAGCTGGTGCAGTGTATAAATCGAGAAGAAGAATCAACCAATAGGGTACGGCGGAATACCACTTTCCCTATTTTCTTTTCTTTGGTTTTATAGCTAGGACTTTCTGTTAGTTTCTCATTTGTTGTTTTGGTGTTTGGTAAACTAGATACTAAAAGCTAAAGTTGATTAAAAAAATGATCAAATTGTGTTTGGTAAAATATAGGTTCACTTATTGTAGTTGTAGCAAATGACAAAAAAAGACATAATATTTTAATATAGTTTTATTATATTTTATGGGATTTAAACATATTAGACATTTATATATATTTTGAGTAAGTGTTTTTTATTATTGATATAATTTGGGATTAATAAAATTTATAGTAAAATCAAATATTTATTTAATATTGGTTCTTATTTATTTTTAATTTTAATTGAAATGCTATATAAAATATAATTTGAAAGTGAAAATAATAGTCTTTGAAGAATGCGACATAGATTTAAAATAACAACTTTTAAAAAATATTATGGAGAATAAGAAATTGATTATCAAAGATTTAAGGGCAATTTTGGTCATTTATATAATATAATAGGGATATAAAAGAAAAATCATGCATTAAAATAAGGTGGGACCAAAGCTTATGCTTTCAGAGCTTTTAAAAGCAGTTCTCCCTCAGCTTTTAAAAGTTGGGGAATGTTGGAAGTGCTTTTGGTTAAAAGCACTTTGAAAATATTTTACCAAATACTAATATGAAAAATAATTATTATATATATTTTTTGAAAGTCGTTTTTGAAAAATAAAAGCATTACCAAACCCATCCTTATTTCCCTTTGATACTCTGAAAAGAGTGATCAATAGAGGAGACGAAAATGTAAAGAAAATTAAATTAAATGAAAATAATAAGAGGATCGGAAGCCGAAGCTCATGTCATATTCCTTGTCCTAAAATTATACGTCATTAAGATATTGCTCTAAATTTGGTTAACTATTATCTTCTTACCTAAAATAGATTCATTTGTGAATTCTAGTAAAAGAAAATCCCGGTAGTTATGGAAATTTTTGGATTAAAAAGGAAACGCATATATAATATATGAGTAGGAGACTAGGGTTGGAATCATTTTCTTTTATCTCAAAAAGAAGTCAGCCATTTAAAATTTTCTTCTTTGGGGTTTTTTCTTAGCTGCTGTGAGTGAGGTTTTGGAGAAGAAGGAAGACCGAATTAGGATTTGGAGCTGATTTTATAGCGATATCGTTGTTGTCATGAAACAGGTAGGTTCTCTAACTCTTATACCCTTTAAAGTCTGTTCTAATAAAGCCTAAGGAAGTTTTATGAAATCACTTTGTTTGAAAAGAATGATTTTATTAGTTGTTTTGTTTTTAATTCGAAAGTAGCCGTATTCAGAGAATGGAGGTCTAATAAACCTCAACTAAGTGATGTGAACCAAAATGTTTTAATCTACCTGCTTGTTTCTACTGATGAGATGCTCATCTATTAGTTATAAACAACGTTATTGACTGACTATCTTAAAGTTCTCGAATATGTATAGGACGATGAGTAGATATATACCTACTGTATATGCATTTTTAATGCTTACCCATACTTATGATTTTTCTTAATTTCATTATGAGAAGAAGTATTAGGGGATATTAGAGGAGGATTCAAATTTAGTACATATAGCTATTACGGGTTAATAATCATGCATGCTCTTGTTTAACGGTATAGGGTGGGTATTGAAATCTCATAGGAGACTCTTATATGATTTGATGCATAGAATAGATGTAATTTGGTCTGATCTTCGCAGTCATTAGTCATCTGTTATGAGGCGTTCTTGTTTCCAGCCCAACTTGGGTCTTCCTTGTGCGTGTATGGGTGGCATTATTCTGAACCTTAGGTGGTATCATGTATTACAGGCTATTACGGGGTCTGAAAATGGTAGATTGGTTCGCACGTCTACATTTATGATTGGTTAGACGATTGACGTTACCTCTATAGTAAATTGGTTTTAGAGAAAATAAATGTGTGGTGGCATTTGTTGTCTGCACCTATTTAAAGATGTCCAATAGTTGACATGTAAAGGACAGTGAGATTGATTAGTTGTTAAAGTTTTCGGACCGTTGCCTGTAGTTGGTTCGATTTCCATGGGTTATTAGGCGATGACCGAGGAGTCGCCTAAAAGATATGGATATATTATCTTATATTGGGATCGACAATATTTAATTCTTCCGCACGGTAGGGGAATTACTTGGACTACTCAAGTGCATGATGCGGTATGTATGGCGGTTAAAGTAAGGATCTAGAGAAGGGTTTCAGTAATCATACGGATACGAGGATGGTTAACTTACAACGTTTTGCTTTTACCATTTAAATAACTTATTTTTCCATTATCGAGTCATTTCCTGTCCATTTCACTTAGTTAGTTGTTGACATTTTTATGAAACTGAAATGACAAAAAAAATGCCCCTCTTATAAATTGTTTCACTTCTCTAAATTTTGATAAATTGCTTTGGGTTTCTTAGATCGCCTATAAAGATTATAAGGGTATGGGAGCCTACTTTTCGTTGGGGTTTGACCCAACTTACTATTTTTTCAGGAGACCGTGACCGTGGAGCAACCTAGATTGTAGATTGCATTTCTGTTCCGAAAAGCTAATTTGTTATTATTTAAGGTGCTTAGCTAAATGTTTTATTGATGTCTTTTAAGGATCAGACTTTCATTTCTTTCCCTTAATTTCTTAACATTTATTTTGGAGACCGACCTGCGAGTCGAAGATTAATTTCATTTTAAACTTTACAACTTTTATTAGCTTTATTTAATAAACTTCGTTTATTTATGGATTGTTGTCAATATGCTCCATACAATAGCCCGATCTCCATTTGTTGGCTTGACATCTTGAGTGTGTAAAGTGGTCCATGAGTAAGTCACGCTTGGGATTTTAGGCGGACGACCTAGAATTCTAAGTGGGGGCGTTACAAAGTGGTATCAGATCCCTGGTAACATAAATCCTTGGGAGCGGGTGTAGGGTCTTGTTTGATCACGTTAGGCACGAGTTTTAGGAGTACTTTGATTGTTTTCTTTGTGTGAATATGTGTTGATAGTTTCTTGTTTTTCTTTCCATTCTTAGAGGATGGATGGTCGCGGTAGATGTAATACTGAAGGTCGTGGTCATGGTAGAGGTCGTGGCTGAAGGAGTGAGGATTTTGTTAAGGATTCTATGGCAGAAAGTAACTCACACAATGTTGGTAATAGATCTCGTAGTGAAGATGAGACTAGGTCCACAAGTAGCTCTCGATCTCGTAGGACTAGGTCCACAGGTGGCTCTCGATCTAGTAGGACTAGGTCCATAGATGGCTCTTGATCTGTTCGTATCGAGGAGGGTGGGCCAAATGCCCTAACACTAGAGAATCTTCATACAATGTTTAATGCTGCAGTCATAGCGGAATTAGATCAGAGGCTTGGTCCACGTGGAGGTACGGAAATTGTGGCACCTCAAGTGAGGGATGAACCAGCAATTGTAGAGAGAAACGTGAAGTCTTGGGTTAAGTATTACCAAGATTTTCTAAAGATGAAACCCCATTCGTTCACAGGAAATGGAGGTGCAACTGAAGCACATCAGTGGTGCACCAAAGTGGATCAGATACTAGCTCAGTTTGATTGTTCTGGAGTTTATAAGCAGAGGATGACCTCTTTCTATAAGAAGGGAATGCGACAACATGGTGGGAGTCCATGGGCAGGAAAATTGATGCAATGGAGGTTACTTGGACAAGATTCAAAGATTTGTTCCTTGCACGCTTTTTTTCCCCAGCCGAGCTCCAAGCTATGATTAGGCAGTTTGAAGAGCTAAAGAAAAAGGTAGATCAAATAGTGGTTGAATATGAGTGTGAGTTTGACCGCTTGTCGCTATTTGCTTCTCAACTTATTCCAATCAAAGCAGACAATATCGAAAGGACTCCATCCTAAACCAAGTCAATGGCCGTTCCAGAGTCAATTCGGTCACAAGGAGGAGATGGGTTGATCTGTATAAGGGAAGTTGAGAATTGTGGGATCAATGATGATCAAGGATTGTGGATGTGTTGAAGGTTTCTGCAAGTTTGTGTAAATAAGTTTTAAATGATTGAGAGAGTGTTTCTCACACAATGATTCTTGGTTAGACGCTGGATTGCCTGTTCAATATCTCGTGGATTTTCTGTGTCTTCCTCAATCATGGATTCAGCGATTTATTTATATTGTCAGAATAGTGAACACATTGATCCCAGTAAGTGTGACGATTTCTTGAGTGAAAGAGTGGGAAAGTGGGAAATCGTGGTGAAACCAGTTTCAGGTCGTGTGAAGACTTGGTTAACCGTCCACCCACTACTTTGCTAACTCCTTTAACCGTTTGCACGACTTACTCACATTTCTCATCGTGGATGAACACACGTGCCGTAGGCCGCCAGACCAAAACCCTAAGTAATATCCCCCCATGTGACGTGATTGATGTCTCACGAACGCGGAGTCTGCAAAGCAGACGTGTATTTGATTAGTCAGTCGTTGGCTTGATCAGACAGTGAGTCTAAGTTTTGTTGAATTGAGCATGATTGACGAATGCTCAGTGATTCATGGATTGAACATGTCAGACGTACAGTTCTTATGTTGATATTGCTTGTCTTATGTTGATATTGCTCGTCTGAGAAAATATTGTAAATTCGAGCAACTGAGCAAATATTGCTCGATTCGACGAATTACTGAATATTGATAGTTGGATCAATATTCGAGCAACTGAGTAAGTATTGCTCAATTCGACGAATTACTGAATATTGATAGTTGGACCAATATTCGAGCAACTGAGCAAGTATTGCTCAATTCGATGAATTACTGAATATTGATAGTTGGATCAATATTCGAGCAACTAAGCAAATATTGCTCATTCGATGAATTATTGGTAACGTGACACAATAAAATATTAATTAAAATATTGGTAGCCTACCAAATATTATGTAATTAATCTGAATGTTGATTACTGGATCAACATAAAATTATTAGTGTTTGAACATGCTCAGAATGATGATTAGTGGAGCGTTTGTTCGAAACCCTAATTTTGATCAATTTTTCGTCAATTGATGAATCGCTGAAAATAGGTCACTGAGTGAAGGAGAGACCGACCACATGGGATGATGGACGACCATGTGGTGCCCAAGTGCTCGAGCGAGCGTGAACCAGGGTCTTTAGTTGGCCGGTTGGTGAAAGAATGATCAAATGCTGGTGTTGATCATTTATTAGAATAATGCTCGTGCGAGCGTTAGGTGATAAAACCTTATTATTGAGAAGTGAGGAACCGACCAATAGGTCATGGGACCGGCCCTTGGTGGTCGTGGGACCAACTGTTGGTCACTTGAGAAAATTCCAAGTTGGTTGAAAAGAGTTTGGACCCAATATGAGCAATTGAGCAAATTAGGTCAAAATCATGAAGATATGTGGGACCGACTCCTTGCGAGCCTTAGGGCCGGCCTTGGTCGGTCAAGGAAGCATGCCCGTGTCACAGTAACGTCCATGTCTCAATCCCTAGAGTTTTGGTATTTTCTGATGTGCGTTTGAGCAATATTTTGGATTTTCAGAAGAGTTTGATCTTGACTGAAATTCTTGATTTTTGCTCGAATGAGCAAGTAGAACTTTGCTCGTTTGATCACAATTTTGAGAATATTAAAATAATAATATTTTAATATTTTTCGTGAGTAGCCTAGTCGGTTGATCGTTTGACATTTTGGCTTTTTCATGGTTTGAGCAATATTTGAGAAAATATGAAGAAACCATGATTTTTGCTCAAACGGAGGAGTTTCATGAGATGAGGGAAATAATAATTATGAAAATAAGGGATTGAAAGGTATGGGACTGGCCACGGCTAGGTAGCCCGGTCCCACGACACCTTCCCTGTTTTTATTATTTTTCATGAAACCGTGAAAATATGGAGAAACTGTGAGTTTTGCTCAAACAAGGAAAGTTGCTTGAATGAAGGAGTTTTCATGAGTTCATGAAAATAAATAAAATAAGAAAAATAAAGGAAGAGGGCGTAGGGAACCGGCCACGACGGCATTGCCGGACGGCCCGGTCCCTAGGCGCTTCTTTTATATTTTTATTATTATTTTCTCTCTCATATTTTGTGTAGGATTCCTTGTTTGTCCATATTTTAGAATGCTCGTTCGTGCATCATTGTTGAGTACACTTGCACCATTTTATTGGGGCTTACTCGGTGATAGTCCTGATGCCCGATTGTTGGATATTTATTACTAATTCATGAAATTCAGCGGAGAATGACTCATGAAACGGAGTAATAAATGAATTGTGTATCTATTACTAATCCATGAATCCAGCCGGGGAATTCAAGGAACGTAGTAATGAGATAAGATGGTTATCTATTACTAATCCATGGAATCAACCGGGGATAGCCATGGAACGGAGTAATAAGATATAATAGAATATTTTCTAGGAATTCAGTGGCGAATGTCACGGTAAAATTAATCTATTGTAGAATCGAGATATGAGATAGTTGAAGCATCATACTCGTTCTGAAAGGTGTATAGTCAGGGAACAACGTGCAGCGTTGGTGTCCTGAAGGTGTTGATCCCCCTCAACAAACAATTATATAGGAGAGCCGCCTGAATCTATACATGGTCTCTCTACATAGTCAGGGAACAGCGAGTGTCGCCGACGTCCTGAAGGCGTTAAGCCCTCTCAACAAACAATTATGTAGGAGGACCTCCCAATCTTTCTTCTATGTAGAGGCGGGTCTCTCTATGTAGTCAGCGAACAACGAGTATCGTCGACGTCCTGAAGGCGTTAAGCCCTCTCAACAAACAATTATGTAGGAGGACCGCCCAATTCTATTATTCTACATAGAGGTCACGATGAAATGTGTAGCATCTAACGCTCAGCTAGTCGGAGGCCTTTCGAGAAACATATTCATCATGGCTCTGAGAGGAACTCGATCAAAGATCGTGAAACGGTTCACGGATCGTAAAATATGAATCATCACACGCGTTCCTGAAGCCGGGTCAGAAACATGCAGTATCATGATTTTACGATTTTTACCTTTGTCGAAAATCCACCATCAACATTAAGTCCCCTGCTTAGTGAGGGACCGTCATGTTCCGCAGTAAGCATTAGATGGTGATTTTCCGATTGACGAGATAAGCAGTTAAACTCGGTCATACAAAGGTATTTTCAGAATCCTCGATTTGCTCCAATGGTGTCATGTACGAGGAAATGCTTAGGTAAGGACCCTGACAGTATGATAGAGTGCTATCTCGGGAGCACGGAGAGATGAAGCACTGTTGATTTGGACGGTCGTATGTCCAGTTTTGGTCAGTTTAGAATTTATGGGGCCGTCCCAAAAAGGAAATCCTTGTTTTAGGAACGGACATTCGTTCGTTAGTTTAATGATAAATTTTTTTCTATGAGCTTTCACGAAAACCAAAATTTTATCTTTGTAAGATTTCACAAAATGGAATACACTCTCGTTCCAAAGGTGGATGCTCGTACGAGAGAAAAGTTTTTTTTTTTTTTTGAATAGACGTGCGTCTGTTAGTAATAAAAAATTTTGTCTATGAAAACAAAATTTTAATACGTGAATATATGGATTTTCACAAGATTGAAAGATTCTCGTTTCATAGACGGATGCTCGCGAGAGGGAGCAAAAAAAAAAAAATACATATATTTTCAAAGTTACGTGAGTTTCACGTTAAAATATTTTTTTGTAAAATCAATGTTTTGATTTTGAACAATTGTTGAAAGTAGACAATTGTTCACGGTGAAATAATGTTTGTATATGAGTTTTCACAATTGTAGAATGGACGTCTGTCCAATTTTTGAAAAACCAGTGAATGTTCACACAGTGAAAATTTATGTGAAATCAAATTTTGATTTTCAGCAATTGCTAGAAGTAAACAATTTTTGATAAAATATTATTTGTATGGATTTTGTGATCTGATAGTGTATGCACAAAACCCAACAAGTGTTCACTCGGTGGGAGTCGCTCACAGGGTGAAAATTTTGTGGATTGCTCACATGAAAATCAAGTTATGATTTTGAATAAAATTTTTGCTCGTGTTTGCAGGTTCGAAGAGACGAGCAAATTTTGAAGTATTAACTCTTGTATCACAATCACTACTGTTAGTGGAATCGTAAACAGGTAAGGGTTGAAAGTTACCATTTTTGTAGAGCACCTTTATTCCATGATTCATTGTTTTGTTGAATCCTGTGCTTTGTATGAACGATGTGCTGAAGTAGAAATGTTATGCATCTGTCACAACCACTTTGCAAGAATGACTGACTCCCATGATGACACTTCCAAAGATGGTGTTTCCAGAGATGACATCTCTACGGATGCAACTTTAAGAAATGGTACTTCTGAGTGATGGTGAGAGATCCTTCATACTGAGTTGTACTCCTGGTTATTTCATTAACTTTATCACAGGATGATCGTGTAGTGAGATCCCGTATCAATGTAGACTTCACCGCGATGGAAGAAAGTCTTCGGGGCGGAGAACCCAGAAGTAAGGACTACAGGATGTTAGTAAATGACGTGCAGTCCCCAACCGTTTCTTTTGTGAGTTGTCGATGTTTCCTCCGTCATGACTTTTCTTATCCGTACAATTAGGATCACAAAAAAATATTTGTTAATCTCATAATTTTTCTCCATTGATCATTGACAGTCATTATCTTGCTCATGGGCAAACAATTCAGGAATCCCACCTATGAGGGAGTTGATGTAAGTATCTCTTTTCGTGCAAGCGATCATGGTATCTCCTTGAATGAAGTAATAGTAATTATTGTTGATGTATCCAGGAGGAGATTATTGCAGATAAACAACCTATTGATGAAGCACATTCTTCCTTGGAAAATGAGGAGATGGAGAATCTTCAAAACCCGGAACTGAATGGAGGTAGTAATGCCACTAACGGTGACTTCGACAACATTAGTCTTTCGAACGGCTTAGAGACTCCTCAAGTAAGTACTCCTCCTGTAATTTCTTCATAGAAGTATTAAATTGCTGACTTGTGAATGAATGAATGAGAATCCATACGAATATATGAGAAATTTTGCCGAAATACGTCACCAGAAAAATCCAGACTTAAGTCTTTCAGTAAAAACGCCGTAGAATCTTCGTACGATATCGGATTTTCGTGATCTACCCATGTTTTTTCATGCTCAGGAAATTTACAGGCTTTAGTAAAGAATATTTTTGAGTTTTGAGCATGTTTAGGGTCCAAAATAGGCGAAACAGTAAACTCCCAGGAGACTTCAAGAAATTTTTCAGCTGGCATGTAGTCCAATGTTTTTGCCACATCTCTTTGCTCGTTTATCCAATTGCTGTGAATTTTGGATATGTTGTATAGGACATCCATACGAAGATAATGACATATTAATCAACCTTAGATTACTTACCAATTGCTCCCAGATAGTCGCTTTGTACAGGGCATTGTAAAATCACTTCAGACAGTCTTGCTGTAAAACGTCTCTTTTGTGTCTTTAGACCATTTGATTGTTTCTTGAACGCTTGATGAATGATTTCAATGCTATTTATTAATTTTCAATCTGAACCCCTTGATTGATAAATGAGCATGGTGCTTGCAGTGCCATCTTGTTTCTGTCGGTCGTAGAAACATCACTTCTGAAACCCTGGTCACGGGACCATAACTGAGGTTGCTCTCAAGAGAGGGTGATGTAATGACCATGGTTGCATGTCCCGGTGGTAGCATTCCTTTTATGATGAATAATCAGCACATGAGAGTCTGGTGCCACGGGTCGTGAACTGTGAAACTGATCGCCATGATCAGTGGACCGTCAGTCCCCAGTAATCTCTCTCTTTTCGTTTTCCCCTTCTTCTGGTTTGACCTAGATAGAGGACCCAGGTAGAAAAATTGATGTAAAGACCTAGGTGGTCGAAGTTGGAGGTACCTTGATGAAGGACTTAGTGGAAAGTCCTGGTGGACACCGATCGACTGTGGAAGTTACGAATCCCGTCTAAGAATTGCTGCTTGCATGTTGTATGCTCTTGAAGCTGTAAGAACCTCATACGACGTCGGAATTCGATGCTTGACCCCAAATTTTGAAGCTAAGAGACTGAGTTATCACATGATAAAATAATCACTCAATTTGGAGTTGTAGATGTCATCCAACGAAGCGTGCATATTTGTAATTTGTAATCCCGTACAAAATTTTCAGATTTCATAGACCTGACGGTAAAGGCCATATTTTTCAGCTCGTATGTCCGATTGATGCGCACTTTTGGTATGTTGTAGAAGAGACATAGAAGAACATATTTTGTTGAGGAAGGATTGTCCCATTACTCACCCATTGGTAGGTTTTTGTAAACCCATGGCCTGAAATGTGTTGTATCTCCTTTGTAGAGGCGATGAGAACATCTTGTAGAAGACTTTGGCTCGTGCCCGTCTGTCGTGCAATCTTTGGGAAGACATTCATGTTAACATGTTTTCATGTATACACATCTTGATATGAATCATTAGGTCTTGAAGAAATACGATCCATCGAGTAACCCTTTGGAGAATATACAGTTGATGAAGCCGGATGTTGTGCCTGAGACTGTTGTTGATGCTGAGATCACGATTGAATTCTGTCCAGAAATTCTTGTTGATGCTGAGACCATGAATGGAGCTCCTACACATATCCTTGTTGATTCTGATACTATGGTTGGAGTTGCTCCAGAGACCAAAAAGGCTAGAACTATGATTAACGATATAGTCTTTGCTCCTCCATCCAGTGAGCCTTTACATTCACGAACTAGTTGATGGGTTGAGAATCTCTGAGACGACAGTGTTTTGGAGTTCAACATGAATTCTCCTGAATAATATGACTTTACTATGAAGTCAGTGAGTCGACGTTGTTGCGGTAGATAGCAGCAACAGTCTGCATTATGGATGTGATTGGTGAAGAGATGAAGTTTCTTAGTCATGCAGGGGATTGTGATGTAGAGAGGTCCCGTCGATGAAGTTTCATGGAATCACATCAGGTTGCAATAAATAGATTTGAATCAATCTTTCCAATAAGATCAAGTCCCCAGTGTGTTGAAGGAATTTGTGCCATCGATGAATGATGTTGCATCTGCTCCAGAAGTATTATCATGGGATAGTGAAGACTTATCGATTGTAGTTCATTCACACTTTGATCGTGCCGGTGGTGAACTTGTGTGTCATCGTCGAGATGTTTGTGCTGAAGCCATAGGCGCCATTATCGAAGGTGTCCTCTTTGATTGGGAGTATAATTTGAAGACTTCTTAGATGCTTGAGCGTTGAAGCATCATATCATTTAAGTTTCGAATGTCCTAGGCTTGATCGTCTCGGCCCTGAGTATCTTCTGTTGATTAAGCATTCCTTTCGTTGTGGTAGTGGGATTCAACACTTGTGCAGAAATCAGAGATTTCTGATTTTGTGGGACACATGGACACTCTTGTAAGGCTATGGAGAAACGCCCAAAGTGTTCTTTGCCAAGCTTGGACATCATCTCAGTAATGAATGTCTCAATGCTCGATTCATAGAAATGTCAGATTCAACCACTTGGTAAAATACTAATGCGGTGAAACTACCATTCATAACGTCTTGCAGAGTTGCTAGAAGAATTGAGTCCCCATGCTAGGATAGCATGTGAGGAAATAAATGACACAAACATGAAATGAATGAGACTTGCCTGAGTGTGGAACCTCTTGATGAATGTCTATGCATCTTTTTCAAGTTCTTTCTTCAACCTCGTCAAAGTTCAAAATTCCCCCAACTTCTCTGATGATGGAATGTCCGCCAAATCTTCTGGATCAGAACTTTCTTCGTTGGAGAGATGTGCAACCAAAGGCGATTTGTCAGTAGTCATCTTTTCAGCGTGGATCCACACTTGTCTGAAGAACATGTCATATCCTGGATCTTCCTGATTATGTGAAACTTGGTTTCTGTCCTGGTTGAACTTATGTTCACTTTGAGAGTGATGTAGCCATAAGTATTTCCGAGCGTTCCTTCATGGTCTCTGATTGAGATGGGAACATTAGTAGCTTCTTGTCAAGTGATGTCTGCGGCTCTGAGAGTTTTCAGTGGAACAATGTTGATAGCGGTGCCAGCATCGATCAACGTTCTCCCAAATTCGTTTCCTTTGAGATTGATTGTGGTAAGCAGTCCCCAGTCGTACATCTCTTTTTTCTGTGGATGGAGGCTCAGAAAGTATCTTCCTGACACGATGTGATTCTGTGAACATGTCTCTCCTTTGTTCTTTCGACAGATAGAGCAATTCATATATATGTTCGACCAAGGATTGAACTGATTCGTCGAAAGGTTGCTCGGAGATATTGATGTCCTGTGATTCTTTATTTCTTCTTCGGTTGGCTTTCTTCTGATGAATGGAAATTTGATTGCACCATATTGAATCAAGACTTCCAGTAACTCGATCAGTTCTTCAATGGGAAGAAGGAAGTTTGAGCATCATTTCCCGTTTGTTGATATTGGGTCGAGGTTTGTGCACTTTAGGATTGGTTATCCTTTCTTTGCGCTTTCGGAGGATCCTGAGAGATTGGAGAAGCATGCTTATGCAGTGGTGCCTCGGCTTTCCTTTTGCATCCTTCAACAACATTCATGGGAGGTTGGAGATTGTACTTTTTATTGATCAGGCGCCTAGCACTGTCTCGAGTTTCTCGTGGTTCCTCGATTTTTGTAGCTCTTGTTCTTTCCAGTAAGGCCGGAGAAGTAGTCGTTGATTGCTTGGCTGCTTCATGGAGTTCTGAGAAGGTCTGGAACCGGAGATTTTCCAGCAAGGCTCTGTAGACTGGGATCATCCAGTTGATGCACAAGTCCACCAATTGTTGTTCAGTGACATTAGGGTCATGACAATCTAAAGCTTGAATTCTGAACCTCTTCACATAGTCGTTCGGATGTTCAGTGTTCTTCTGAGCCATTCTTCCTAAGTCAGAGAGTAATCTGCTCAGAGACGAAGAAGTATTTCTTGTAGAAGGCATTAACCATTTCTCCCCAACTAGCGATGCTCCCGGGTGCAATGTTGTTGTACCAGGTGTATGCTCGGCTTGTCAGAGATTTTGAGAATTCCTTCAGACGGACGACATGATTGTGTTCGTGCTCTCCTAGTGCCTCAAGGAATCGAGAGACGTGTTCTCGAGCGTTCCCTGTTCTGTTGTATAGTGTGAACGTTGGGGAAGTGTAGCCTTTCGGGAGAGGAATTCTTTGCGTAGCAGCAGGATATGGAGGTTGATGACGGTGAACAAATGGTGTTTTGTCCTTTCCTCGATCCTTCATGAAGCGTTCCAGGTCTTCACGGGTGATAAAGTATGCAGGTTCCTTCGTTGGTGGGTTATATGATGCCTTGTGGACTTCATCATCGTCTACTACATGGATTGGAGTGACTTCAGGATCATCAGCCGGAGATGTTTCTTTGGCTTTTCCCTTCTCCTGAGCTTTCTCTGACATCTTGTCAGTGAGAGTTTTGAGATAATTGCACAGCTCTTTTTGAGTGGTAGCCATGTCAATCTGATTTTTGGCGAGAGTCTCTTGCACCTTTATGAGATCAGCTATGGTAGGCGGATTTTCTCTGATTTCTTGGGGAGAGCGGCCAAACAGGGGATGATCTCCAATGTTAGTTTGAGGAGGAGTGGTATCACCATCACCGATGTTGGAAGCAGGAGTAGTTTCTGGAGTACCACCATTGTTGCTAGTACTAACGTTGTTTGTGTTAGGATTTGTAACTGAACCTGACCTAAGATCAACCATTTTGTGAAAATATGAGATTGCAACCGAGAGATTAATCTCCCACTGTGGTCGCCAATCTGTATATGGGGAAAAACGGTTCGTTTTTTTTTAGGGAATGGAGAGATGACCGTGTGACGGAGGCTCCTCAACCGAACGATAATGCCTAACCTCAAACAGATGCACTGCATGGGAGTGCTTTGAGTTAGAGAGATCAATCTGTAGGACTCCGGCCTAAACCAAGTCAATGGCCATTCCAGAGTCAATTCGGTCACAAGGAGGAGATGGGTTGATCTGTAGGAGGGAAGCTGAGAATTGTGGGATCAATGATGATCAAGGATTGTGGATATGTTGAAGGTTTCTGCAAGTTTGTGTAAATAAGTTTTGAATGATTGAGAGAGTGTTGCTCACACGATGATTCTTGGTTAGACGCTGGAATTCCTGTTCAATATCTCGTGGATTTTCTGTGTCTTCCTCAATCATGGATTCAGCGACTTATTTATATTGTCAGAATAGTGAACACATTGATCCCAGTAAGTGTGACGGTTTCTTGAGTGAAAGAGTGGGAAAGTGGGAAATCGTGGTGAAACCAGTTTCAGGTCGTGTGGAGACTTGGTTAACCGTCCACCTACTACTTTGCTAACTCCTTCAACCGTTTGCACGACTTACTCACATTTCTCATCGTGGATGAACACACGTGCCGTAGGCCACCATACCAAAACCCTAAGTAATATCCCCCATGTGACGTGATTGATGTCTCACGAACGCGGATTCTGCAAAGCAGACGTGTATTTGATTAGTCAGTCGTTGACTTGATCAGACAGTGAGTCTAAGTTTTGTTGAATTGAGCATGATTGACGAATGCTCAGTGATTCATGGATTGAACATGTCAGACATACAGTTCTTATGTTGATATTGCTCGTCTGAGCAAATATCGTAAATTCGAGCAACTGAGAAAATATTGCTAGATTCGACGAATTACTGAATATTGATAGTTGGATCAATATTCGAGCAACTGAGTAAGTATTGCTCAATTCGACGAATTACTGAATATTGATAGTTGGACTAATATTTGAGCAACTGAGCAAGTATTGCTCAATTCGATGAATTACTGAATATTGATAGTTGGATCAATAATCGAGCAACTAAGCAAATATTGCTCATTCGATGAATTATTGGTAACGTGACACAATAAAATATTAAAATATCGGTAGCCTACCAAATATTATGTAATTAATCTGAATGTTGATTACTGGATCAACATAAAATTATTAGTGTTTGAACTTGCTCAGAATGATGATTTGTGGAGCGTTTGTTCGAAACCCTAATTTTGATCAATTGTTCGTCAATTGATGAATCGCTAAAAATAGGTCACTGAGTGAAGGAGGGACCGACCACATGGGATGCTAGACGACCATGTGGTGTCCAAGTGCTCGAGCGAGCATGAACCTGGGTCTTTAGTTGACCGGTTGGTGAAAGAATGATCAAATGCTGGTGTTAATCATTTATTAGAATAATGTTCATGCGAGCGTTAGGTGATAAAACCTAATTATGGAGAAGTGAGGAACCGACCAAGATGGCATGAGACCGGCCCTTGGTGGTCGTGGGACCAACTGTTGGTCACTTGAGAAAATTCCAAGTCTGTTGAAAAGAGTTTGGACCCAATATGAGCAATTGAGCAAATTAGGTCAAAATCATGAAGATGTGTGGGACCGGCTCCTTGCGAGCCTTAGGGCCGGCCTTGGTCGGTAAAAGAAGCATGCCGTGTCACCATAACGTCTGTGTCTCAATCCTGAGAGTTTTGGTATTTTCTGATGTGCGTTTGAGCAATATTTTGGATTTTCAAAAGAGTTTGATCTTGACTGAAATTCTTGATTTTTGCTCGAATGAGCAAGTAGAACTTTGCTCGTTTGATCACAATTTTGAGAATATTAAAATAATAATATTTTAATATTTTTCGTGAGTAGCCTAGTCGGTTGATCGTTTGACTTTTTGGCTTTTTCATGGTTTGAGCAATATTTGAGAAAATATGAAAAAACCATGATTTTTGCTCAAACGGAGGAGTTTCATGAGATAAGGGAAATAATAATTATGAAAATAAGGGATTGAAAGGTGTGGGACCGGCCACGGCTAGGGCATGGCCGTCCGGCTAGGTAGCCCGGTCCCACGACACCTTCCCTGTTTTTATTATTTTTCATGAAACCGTGAAAATATGGAGAAACCGTGAGTTTTGCTTAAACAAGGAAAGTTGCTTGAATGAAGGAGTTTTCATGAGTTCATGAAAATAAATAAAATAAGAAAAATAAAGGAAGGGGGCGTGGGGAACCGGCCACGGCGGCATGGCCGGCCGGCAGGTGGGTCCGGTCCCTAGACACTTCTTTTCTATTTATTATTATTATTTTCTCTCTCCTATTTTTTGTAGGATTCCTTGTTTGTCCATATTTTCGAATGCTCGTTCCTGCATTTGGGTGCTCGTTCGTGCATCATTGTTGAGTACACTTGCACCATTTTATTGGGGCTTACTCGGTGATAGTCCATATGCCCGATTGTTCGATATTTGTTACTAATTCATGAAATTCAGCGGAGAATGACTCATGAAACGGAGTAATAAATGAATTGTGTATCTAATACTAATCCATGAATCCAGCCGAGGAATTCAAGGAACGGAGTAATGAGATAAGATAGTTATCTATTACTAATCCATGGAATCAGCCGGGGATAGCCATGGAATGGAGTAATGAGATATAATAGATTATTTTCTAGGAATTCAATGGCGAATGTCATGGTAGAATTAATCTATTGTAGAATCGAGATATGAGATAGTTGAAGCATCATACTCGTTCTGAAAGGTGTATAGTCAGGGAACAACGTGCAGCGTTGGTGTCCTGAAGGCGTTTATCCCCCTCAACAAATAATTATGTAGGAGAGACGCCTGAATCTATACACGGTCTCTCTACATAGTCAGGGAACAGCGAGTGTCGCCGACGTCCTGAAGGCGTTAAGCCCTCTCAACAAACAATTATGTAGGAGGACCGCCCAATCGTTCTTCTATGTAGAGGTGGGTCTCTCTATGTAGTCAGGGAACAACGAGTATCGCCGACGTCCTGAAGGCGTTAAGCCCTTTCTACAAATAAATATGTAGGAGGACCGCCCAATTCTATTATTCTACATAGAGTTCACGATGAAATGTGTAGCATCGAACGCTCAGCTAGTGGGAGTCCTTTCGAGAAACATATTCATCATGGCTCATAGATGAACTCGATCAGAGATCGTGAAACGGTTCACAGATCATAAAATATGAATTGTCACATGCGTTCCTAAAGCCGGGTCAGAAACATGCAGTATCATTATTTTACGATTTTGACCTTTGTTGAAAATCCACCATCAACAAATCCAATCTTACGATTATACTCAAATACGATTGAAATAGCAAGATCAGATCACGCAACTACAAAGAAAATAGTTGGGCCTGGCTTCACAATCCCAATGAAGTCTTTAAGTCGTTAACCTACAGGGTCTCGGTAGAAACCTAAGGTTAAAGGAGAATCGACTCTATCTTATACAACTAGTATCACACATGAGGTGTGGGGATTAGGTTTCCCAGTTGCTAGAGTTCTCCTTTATATAGTCTCCAAATCAGGGTTTGCAATCTAAGTTACCTTGGTAACAAAGCATTCAATATTCACCGTTAGATGAAAACCTGATTAGATTCAAGCTAATATCTTTCAACTGTTAGATCGAACTTAGCTTGTTATACACACATGAAATGTAACTTTATTTAGGTTTGAGTAACCGTACCTAAGACACAATTGAAGCAAAAACGATTTTGATTCACTCGAATCGATTCATGAACATTATAGCCACGGTTTGCAAAGATTGCATTCCTTAGTTTATATAAGTTTAAGTTCATGACTAAACCGTTTTTAGAAAATAACCCACTCAAGTATGCATACCGGTACGCATACTTAAGTACCAGGATTGAGCTTTTTTTTAGTTCACAAACTCCAGCAGAATTTCACGGGATGTAAACTTCCGCCATTACGCGGACTTAGTTTCCGGACATCCTAAACAGCAAAGTACGTATACTTTGGTTCAATGATTTTGGACTTACACAAGTATGAGTTCACATACAATGTTTATATCCATTCAAGGTTATATATTCTAAACTATCATTTCAATCATTGAAACATTCTTAGAGGATCTTAAATAGAGGTTATTCACACACTATTTTTCATCAAAGCAATTTTCAAGATATTGAAATAATCAACATGACTTTCGTCACTTGTAAAGATGAACCTGGCCATAGCAAAAGCTAACCAACACATATTTCGAGAAATAGATAAGCGAGTTAAACTCGGCTCGAAATAGCACATGTGTATAATCAAAGTCTATATAGCAATACGACTTTTGTCTCAAGATAGGAGATAGAGTAGATAGACTTTTAAGTGATAGATAAGTTCAAGTCTCCACATACCTTTTTGTCGATGAAGATCCACAAGTTCCTTGAGTAGTTCTTCGTCTTTGCATGATGAACGCCGTGGAGTCTAGAGCTCAACTACACTTTCTACCCTAGTCCGAGACTTAGCTATAAGTAGACTAGAAATCAAGACTTATAGTTTTGGCAACTAAACTTGACAACAAGCTTGAGATAGCAACGCTTGCGAGTTCGACCGATCAATGCTCTAACAATCTCCCCCTTTGTCAATTTTAGTGACAAAACTATCAATACATATGGAATACAAAATAAATAAACTTTGCAGCTTCTCTTCCACATGCATGCTCTCCTTGGTTCTTCAACATTACTCAGAATCTTCGTCACTTCCAAGTACTCCAATGATTCCAAAGATATTCAAATCAGCATCACCGTTGTTGAAGATTCGTAGCCATAACAATGAGAAAACAAAAGCTCTCAATCATTGTTACACAGTGTCATAGTATTATTACACAACATCAAAGTTCAATTGTATCACAACTTTGACAACAATACTATGGTGATATGTATCACTCCCCCTTAGTCAATACTTCATCTCACATGAAAACCACTCCCCCTTACATAATGATCCGAAAACCATATGTATTTGTAGTGTGAACTACACATTAATTCTCCCCCCTTTTGTCAATAAAATTGGCAAAGGTACGAAAACTAGTGGGATCCTAATGAAATTTCCATAGAGACACTTCATGACCAAAAGAAAGCACATATCAACTTTTTAGATGCAATCATATAGCCGAAACTAAATGCATTCATCAAGGAGTTTATAAAGATACAAGATAACCCCTATAATATTCCACAGCCGCACTCCCCACAAAGATTTGGCAATTAAGCACAAGTTCAATTAAGAACTCCTCCCCATAAAATGTCATTCCCGAAAGAACAACAAGAGCGACCTTACTTTCACGAGAAAAGAAGGATTTCTTTG
Organism: Papaver atlanticum; assembly: GCA_023531105.1. Taxonomy (NCBI): domain Eukaryota; kingdom Viridiplantae; phylum Streptophyta; class Magnoliopsida; order Ranunculales; family Papaveraceae; genus Papaver; species Papaver atlanticum. Next base: position 4,564,319 of record JAJJMB010001336.1, read on the forward strand.
GACATTAACAAATCACATAAAAATATGAAATTGTATCCAAAATACTCAATTGAATTAACCACAAGTGAACCCATGATTAATTCAACCGGAATACTCAACCAAATTAACCACAAGAGAACCCATGATTAATTCAATCGGAAATGCTCAACATAAGAAAACTTACGGAGCCGCACAGTATATACATAAAAATATGGATCAGGGAAGATCAATACTGCGGAATAAACAAAGATTCATTCTATCTTTCATCACTATTTGCACAATGACATATAAAAGACTTAATCTTTATAAACAAAATCTCATCCTTTCTTCCATCAATATTTGCATAATGACATAAAAGGCTTATCTTTTGTTTGTCAAAAGTTCATTCATTCTTTTATCAATACATGCATATCGACATATGAACGACGTAAATTTTGACCATGTATGGGACAATCATAGTCCACGGACGCAAACACACATATCCCATAACAAATTGCAATATATAAAACCATAAAGATTAATACTACAAAATCTTCTTCCAAACCTACTTTAGAATTTAAATAAATAAATCTAAAAACATTGAAGATGAAAACGTTGGACATAGCTATGTGTAATCACAATAATGGCTATTCCAAACCCTAGTTATCCTTCCTAAAAACACAAGAATAAATTATCATAAGAATTTCCTAGACATTGAGACCTCTAAAAAAATTCTTTATCGTCCCCGAACTCCTTGTCGTCAACAACCATTGGAACATACGGTTCGTGAAGATAGGAGTCAATTCCAACAAACCTTCTAGGTTGATGATGTCGAACCAGGGCTTTATGAATTTCAAGAGTTCTCATAACAAAAGCCTTTATTTGTTGAATCTCCTTCCTTGTTTCCTTCAACTCTTCAAGAACATCAGAAAACTTCTGAGAATTTGAAGGAACAACTCTTGGTTTCCTCACATTTCTTCTTTTTCTTTTCAAAGTTGGAGGTAACGGAGATATCTCTTTTTCCTTCATGATTGATGGATTAACAATCATATTAACATCTTTTCCATCAGAAGACATGATGCTTGGTGTATCCATAGGCGTACGGGTTTGTGAGAGGAATCACAACTTAAACTCAACAAGCAGTCTTAAGTTAAAAAGAGTTTCAGGGAAGGAAAAAGGAATGTAGGGTTACGGAACCTTTACACACTTAAAGGACTCACGCACGCATAACTCATACCCTATAAAAGGTAGAATTGTCAATTTTAACCCTCTTTTATTGATTAAACAGGAAAGTCCTTTCTAATATCCATTAAATATGAAAAAGCGGCATGAATTCCAGACTTTCAAGACACATCAAAAATAAGAAAAGAGAGAAAACAAAAACATTCTTTTCCTAAAGCCTGAGGTGTGCACAATCTTGTCTCTTTTGATCAGGCACATGAGACAAGATGCACCAAACAACACAATCAAGTTGTGCTGCGGTGAACAACAATCTGTCCACCATGACCTCCTTGTAAGGAATTCATTGAACCCTGCCTATCAGAATGTTTAGACCAAGCTTTCACTAGTGGTCTTGTCTTATCCTTGGAAACTAACTTCTTTGACGAAGATAAAATCTTACATACCTCAGCGGTCTTTTGAACAAATTTGAGCTTGTTTGCTAATCGATTTGCTTTTCGTTGAAGTTTGTTGGCATGCCTCAGTTTGTGTTTATACTTGAAACACTTTGAAAGTTCATGACCTTTGAGTGGACAATACGAGCATGTCAATGGATAAGATGGTTTAGACGCCCGAGACGTGCAAGCTGCTAGACACAGAGTGGACCCTGAAAAATCAGACAGAGAGTTTCCAATAGAAAGGTTGAGGTTTCTCCTGAAAGACTATCGAGATTGATGTATGTATTGCTACAATTATCAAAATCAATATTTTCACAAAGAAGTGCAACACTTGACTTTTCGTCTTCATTAGAATCATAGTTGTCAGACATTTCATCAAGAGTTGCAGCAAGACCTTTGTTTCCAGTGTATTTCTTTCGATTTGGACACTCATTTGCAAAATGACCAAAACCTTTACACTTAAAGCACTGTGGCACATCCTCGTCATCAGACTTATCAGCATCCCTGTTTTTAGGAGGAATGCGATTGTGAGGTTTAACTGACGATCTGGATTTGTCTCTGGAGAACCGTTTACTTTTCTTCAATAGAAGATCTCTAAACAGTCTTGTGATCAACGAAACTGACTTTTCAAGATCTTCATCTGATGAATCAGCCTCAGAGACGCAAGCACTTTTACTTTTATCAAGTAATTTAGTGTTCTTTTGTGCTTTAAAGGCAACATACTTTCCGGTTTTGGATGTGTGCTCATGATCAAAGATCTTTAGCTTCCCAACCAACGTATTTCTGGAGAGAGCATCAAGGTTATTTCCCTCAACAATGGCATGCTTCTTAGAATCGTATCTAGATGGCAGCGATCTGAGAATTTTCATTACAATGTCCTTTTCAGGAATAGTCTTACCCAATGCAAAAGATGCATTAACAATTTCAGACACTTTGTGATTAAACTCATCAAATGAATCTTCATCTGCCATATGAAGGTTTTCCCAATCGGAATTTAGGTTTTGAAGCCTGGCTTCCTTTTCACTGGTATTCCCTTTAAATACGGTTTCTAAGATATCCCAAGCATCTTTAGACCAAGTGCACGTAATCACATGGTGCTGAAGATCTGGGGTAATGGCATGTATGATGGCATTCAAACTGTCGTAATTTATGCTTTTCAGCAAGTATCTCAGCAGCGTCATATGCACCAATATCTTTAGGTACGGTTGCATCTCCTACTGCCATGACGGGAGCATCATAGCCATTAACTATATAAACCCATGATTGAAAATCACACGCTTGAAGAAAGGCGCGCATAGCAATTTTCCACCACAAGTAATTTGAGCCATCGAAGACTGGCGGTACGTTTATAGAGATAGCACTTCTGTCCATAGAGTCAGATCGCTTACAAACACAGACTTATAAGGTCTTTAACGTGTTTGCCTGCTCTAATATCAATTGAAAAATTGGGGGTCTAACAACCACACCCAATATTTCGCTTAGCAATCTGTATGGACTAACTCCAATATACTTTTAAGAAAATCAACTAGACAGTCAGACTCAATCTTAATAAAAGTATATTAAAGAGTTATATCTCAATTTCTCAATTCAATCCCGACTAAAACAAATAGAAATCTGCGAGTCTGATTGAATACATGAGAAATAAACTTGAACGGTACCAAAGACCAATGTTCAAGGATCAATCAATTTCAATCAATAACCAAAGGTTGGATTTACCAATTGATCGATACAAATGCACAACCTGTGATATTTCTATTATATAATAAAATATAATGCGAAAAAAAAATACACAGACACCAGAAGTTTTGTTAACGAGGAAACCGCAAATGCAGAAAAACCCAGGGACCTAGTCCAGATTGAATACACACTGTATTAAGCCGCTACAGAAACTAGCCTACTACAAAGTAACTTCGGACTGGACTGTAGTTGAACCCCAATCAATCTCACGCTAATCCAAGGTACAGTTGCTCTCCTTACGTCTCTGATCCCAGCAGGATACTACGCACTTGATTCCCTTAGCTGATCTCACCCATAACTAAGAGTTGCTACGATCCAAAGTCGAAGACTTAAATAAACAAATCTGTATCACACAGAAAAGTCTATAAGAATAGATAAATCCGTCTCCCATAGAAATACCTATGAGTTTTGTTCCGTCTTTTGATAAATCAAGGTGAACATCAACCAATCGATAACTGAAATCTGGAATTTCTTAGGGTTGGCAAGTTATTATCGCCGATTCATCAAGGGATTTTCGGTTATTGCTGGTCCTTTGACAAATGTGACGAAGAAGGATGTTCCTTTCAAGTGGACTGTTGAGTGTGAGAAGGTTTTTTGTGAACTTAAGAGTAGACTAACTTCTGCACCAGTTCTGATCATTCCGGAAAGTGGGGTCAAGAAGGTAATTTACACTTACACTTCAATTCAGGGGTTGGGATGTGTGTTGATACAGATTGAAAGGGTAGTTTCCTATGCTTCGCGACGGTTGAGGCCTCACGAGCAAAACTATCCTACACATGACCTCGAGTTGGTAGCTGTGGTGTTTATGCTTAAGATTTGGAGACACTACTTGTATGGTGAAAGGTTTGAGCTGTTTACTGACCACAAGAGTCTCAAGTACCTATTTTCTCAGAAGGAGCTGAATATGCGTCAGAGAAGATAGATGGAGTTGATTAATGACTATAACTTCAAAATGGAGTATCATACCGGGAAAGCTAATGTGGTTGCCGATGCTTTAAGCCGACAACCAATGGGAATTGTGGCTTAAATGATTGTACGAAAGTGGCGTATGTTAGAAGAGGTTGCCTGTTTTAACTTCAACATGAGTACAACTGGAGGACAAGACTAGTTCTTTGGTAGTATGGTTATCAAACCATCCTTGTTGAGTAGGATATTGGAAGCTCAAACTAATGATGAGTGGTGTAAGTGTTAGAGCACTGCTTGGTCGAACTCGCAAGCGTTGCTATCTCAAGCTTTTTTGTCAAGTTTAGTTGATCAAAACTATATACTTGATTTCTAGTCTACTTATAACTATGTCTCGGATTATGATAGAATGTGTAGTTGAGCTTTAGACTTCACGGCGTTCACCAATTGAAGAAGAAGATCTACTGAGGAGCTTGGAGGAACTTCATCAACAAAAGGTATGTGGAGACTAAAACTTATCTATCACTCAGAAGTCTATTATATTTTATATTCTAATGAGACTAAGCCGTATATCTATATATACTTTTACATTATACACATTCAATATTTCGACCTGAGTTTATCTCGCTTATCTATTTCTCAAAATATGTGTTGGAAGCTTTTTTGCTTTAGCTATGTTCATCATATTCTTGACGAGTTTAGTTGGAAACAATTTATTTGTTAGAAACTAAATATTATGTCAAAAGATGATCATGTGAAAATTACCTTGAACATCTTATATCATTTGTGTGAGATAGTCATTTGATGTTAGCTTGTGAAGTTTCGTATTGATCATTCGATCACTTGAAAATTACTTGAAGCTAATGGTATGTATGATATTACCATTGTCGTCTTATAAGGATGTTTCAATGATTGAAATGAGAGTATAGAACAATTACCCATGTCTGGATACAACACGGTATGCATACCCAGTATGCGAACTGTATTATTATGATTCAGGTCCGGAACTCTTGTTTGCATACCTAGTATGCGAAAAGATTTACCTAAGAAGGTCCGAACTATTGTTTGCGTACCTAGTATGCGAAGAAGTTTACCTGAGTTGGGTATGGGATGGTTGTTCGCAAACGGGGTTTGTGAATGGCTTGACTAGGCCAAGGTCCGGAGCTGCTGTTCGCGTACCTAGTTTGCGAACTCAGTGGTTAAGTTCTAAAATCAGTTATGTATGATTCTCATACTCATGAACTAAAACATTTATGAGTTAAGGAATGCAAATTAACTTTTCAAACCGTGGCTTAGTGTTCATGAATTGATTCTTGTATAAGTACTTTGTACGGTTACGAATCAATCCGATTTTGTTTCAATTTGTTCATGGATATTTCTATGAGATAGTGAACAATTGAACAACTCTATTTGAAACACAATTAGATTCATTCGATTATCTTTCATGATTGATTGATCATCATATTTGATCTACAAGTGTTAGATGAATACGGCTCAGACAAAAATGTCCATATGGCTAACTTCGGTTAACTATTATTGAGCCAACCAAATATACACGTTTAGGTACGGTTACCTATATCTAAATATAAGTATATTTCATTTGTGTGTAACAAGCTAAGACCATCTAACGGTGGAGATTGATTTCTTAATTTCTAAGCAGACTTAGCTTGAATCTTAAATCAGGATTTCATCTAACGGTGAATATTGAATGCTTCATTACTAAGCTATCTTAGCTTTGATTATAAGCAACCCTGATTTGAAAGGCTATATAAGGGAGAACTCTAGCAACTGGAAAATCTAATCCCGACACTTTCTTGTATCCTAGTTGTTAGAGTCGATTTTCCTTTAACCTAGGTTGTTCCAAAACCATATTAGGTTAATGACTTGAAGACTTCATTTGGGATTCGAGAAACCGGATCTAACTATTTTCTCTGTAGTTGTGTATTTTGATCTTACTTGTTCTATAGTATTGAGTTCTATCTTCTCTAAGATTTACTCGAGATTTATCTCCGATAGGTAAGATATAAAAAGTAATCACAATAATTCTTCATCTCAGACTCTTGTGATTCCGCAATAACTTCTTCAGTTAATCAGTTAGGTTATTATGAGGTGATTGATATTTCTAGGCTGCTCTTCGGGAGTATAAGACCGAATTATCAATTGGTTCATGTTCACCTTGATTTATCAAAAGGCGGAACAAAAACAGAATAAAGAATAGTCATATCTGTGGGAGACAAATTTGTTTATAAGTCTTTGACTTTGGGTCGTAGCAACTCTTAGTTGTGGGTGAGAGAAAGTGCGTAGAATCCAGTGTTGTTCTAGAGGCGTAAGGAACGCGACTGTACCTTAATCGGTGTTAGACTTGGTTAGGGCTCAACTACATTCTAGTCTAAAGTTAACTTGTAGTAGGCTAGTGTCTGTAGCGGATTAATATAGTGTGGTGTTCAAAGCTGGACAAGGTCCCGAGGTTTTTCTACATTTTCGGTTACCTCGTTAACAAAATTTCTGGTGTATGTGTTAAATCTTTTCCGCATTATATTTGTTTATATAATTGAAATATCACAGGTTGTGTGTAGTTCAATCAATTGATAAATTCGACCTTGTTTGTTGGATATAACTTGATTGACACTTGGGCATTGGTCTTTGGTGACATCCAAGTTATTTCTCATATCAATTAGGATCACGGATTTTTATCTGTTCGATTTGCTGATTGTGTTGAGAAATAGAGATAATGCTCTTTGATATATTTCTTGATTGAGTCTCACTTTTAAGTTGGTGCTCTCAGAATTATATTGGAGTTTAGTCCATATAGATTGCCGAACGAATTATTGGATGTGGTTGTTATACCCCCGTTTTTTCAGTAAGAATAAACTTAATAAAATTCGGGAGTTAGCAGATGAGAACTATGTTGTAGGCCAGGATGGTGGGTTGAGATTCCGTGGAAGGTTATGTGTTCATGAAGTTCAAGATTTGAGGCGAGCCATTCTAAATGAAGCGCACCGAAGAAAGTACACTATACATCCTAGTGGAAAAAAGAATTACAAGGATTTGAAGCAACAGTACTGGTGGTCAGGAATGAAGCGAGATGTGGCTGAGTACGTTCAAAAGTGTTTGACATGTCAACAAGTTAAGATTAAACACCAACACCCAGCTGGTAAACTGCAACCTTTACCCATTCCTTAGTGGAAGTGGGAGAATATATCTATGGATTTTATTACTAGGCTGCCGCGATCGAGTAAGGGTCACGATTCGATTTGGGTGATAGTTGATAGATTGACGAAGTCAGCGCATTTCTTACCAGTCAAGACGACTGATACTGGTGACAAACTAGCTCAGTTATACATGAGTGAGATAATCAAGCTTCATGGTGTACCAGTGTCGATTGTTTCCGATAAAGATTCATCTTTTACATCTCGGTTTTGGAAGAGTTTTCAGTCGTCTTTGGGGTCTTCATTGAACTTTAGCACATCCTTTCATCCTCAGGCTGATGGGCAGACAGAGCGTCTGAACCAGGTGCTTGAGGATATGTTGAGATGCACCATTATTGATCTTGGAGGTAGTTGGCAGAATCACTTACTCTTGGTAGAGTTTGCATATAACAATAGTTATCATTCTAGTATTGGCATGGCCCCGTTTGAGGCATTGTATGGAAGACCATGTCGTTCACCCTCATGTTGGGCAGAAGCTGGAGCTGCCAAGCTCCTGGGCACAAAAATTATTCGTGAATCGTCCGAAAAGATTGCCATAATTAGGGAAAGGTTACCCACGACGCAAAGTAGGCAGAAAAACTATGCAGATAGGAAACGTCAAGATAGACAGTTTGAGGTGGGAGACCTAGTGTTTCTCAAAGTATCACCTACGAAGAGTGTGTTGCGTTTCGGTAAAAAAGGAAAGCTTGCTCCTCGTTTCATTGGACCATTCCCTATCGTTGAAAGGATTGGGAAGGTCGCTTACCGTGTTGCTTTACTGGAGAGTTTAACTGGAGTTCATAATGTGTTCCACGTATCCATGCTTCGAAAGAATGTGCGTGACGCGGATCAGCACTCGTTGATAGATTATCATGATTTGGAGTTACAAAAAGATGCGTCTTATGAGGAGAAACCACCGTAAAGAACATGTCCTACAAAGAAGAACAATCCTGATGGTTAAGGTTCAGTGGCATCACCACAATGACAAGGAAGTCACATGGGAGCGCAAGGAGGACATGCTGACTCGTTATCCTGATCTCTTTGATGATCCGGTAAGTATAATTTAATTTCGGGGGCGAAATCCTTTTCTTTTTAGGGGGAAGATTGTCATAATCCTTGTCCTAAAATTATACGTCATTAAGAAATTGCTCTAAATTTGGTTAACTATTATCTTCTTACCTAAAATAGATTCATTTGTGAAATTCTAGTAAAAGAAAATCCCGGAAATTTTTGGACTAAAAAGGAAACGCATATTTAATATATTAGTAGGAGACTAGGGTTGGAATCATTTTCTCTTCTCTCAAAAAGAAGTCAGCCGTTTAAAGTTTTCTTGTTTGGGGTTTTTCTTAGCTGCTGTGAGTGAGGTTTTGGAGAAGAAGGAAGACCGAATTAGGATCTGGAGCTGATTTTGTAGCGAGATCGTTGTTCTCACGAAACAGGTAGGTTCTCTAACTCTTATACCTTTAAAGTTTGTTCTATTAAAGCCTGAGGAAGTTTTATGGAATCACTTTGTTTGAAAAAGAAGGATTTTATTAGTTATTTTGTTTTTAATTCGTAAGGAGCCGTATTCAGAGAACGGAGGTCTAATAAACCTCAACTAAGTGATGCGAACCAAAATATTTTAATCCACCTGCTTGTTTCTACCGATGAGATACTCATCTATCAATTATTTAACAACGTTATTGACTCACTATCTTAAAGTTCTCGAATATGTATAGGACGATGAGTAGATACCTATGATGTTTCTTAATTTCATTATGAGAAGAAGTATTAGGGGATATTAGAGGAGTATTCAAATTTAGAACCTATAGCTATTACGGGTTAATAATCATGCATGCTCCTGTTTAACGGTATAGGGTGGGTATTGAAATCTCATATGAGACTCTTGTATGATTTGATGCATAAAATAGATGTAATTTGGTCTGATCTTCGCAGTCATTAGTCATCTGTTATGAGGCATTCTTGTGTCCAGCCCAACTTAGGTCTTCCTTGTGCGTGTACGGGTGGCACTATGCTGAACCCTTAAGTGGTATAATGTATTACAGGCTATTACGGGGTCTGAAAATGGTAGATTGGTTCGCATGTCTACATTTCTGATTGGTTATGACGATTGACGTTACCTCTACAGTAAATTGGTTTTAGAGAAAAATAAATGTGTGGTGGTATTTGTTGTCTGCACCTATTTAGAGATGTCCAATAGTTGACATTTAAGGGACAGTGAGATTGATTAGTTGTTAACGTTTTCAGACCGTTGCCTATACTTGGTTCGATTTCTATGGGTTACTAGGCGATGAACGGGGAGTCTCCTAAAAGATATGGATCTATTATCTTATACTGGGATCGACAACATTTAATTCTTCCGGGCACGGTAGGGGAATTACTTGGACTATTAAAGGGCATGATACGGTATGTCTTGCGGTTAAAGTAAGGATCTAGAGAGGGGTTTCGGTAATCATACGGATACGGGGATGGTTAACTTACAATGTTTTTCTTTTACCTTTTGAATAACTTGTTTTTCCATTATCGAGTCATTTCCTGTCCATTTCACTCAGTTGGTTGTTGACATTTTATGAAACTGAAATGACAAAAACATGCCCCTCTTATAAATTGTTTTACTTCTCTAAATTTTGATAAACTGCTTTGGGTTTCTTAGATCGTCTATAAAGATTATAAGGTGTGGGAGCCTACTTTTCGTTGGGCTGTGACCCAACTTAATATTTTTTCAGGAGACCTTGACCGTGGAGCAACCTAGCTTGTAGATCACATTTCTGTTCCGAAAAGCTAATTCGTTATTATTTAAGGTGTTTAGCTAAATGTTTTATTGATGTCTTTTAAGGATCAGACTTTCATTTCTTTCCCTTAATTTCTTAACATTTATTTTGGAGACCGACCTGCGAGTCGAAGATTAATTTCATTTTAAAGATTTTATTAAACTTTACAACTTTTATCAGCTTTATTTAATAAACTTCATTTATTTATGAATTGTTGTCAATGTGCTCCATACAATTTCCCGACAACCACTTGTTGGCTTGACGGCTTGAGTGTGTAAAGTGGTCCATGAGTAAGCCACGCTTGGGATTTTAGGGCGGCCGACCTAGAATTCTAAGTGGGGCGTTACAGCTCAAGATGTCACTTAATGCAGTATGGAAGCGCGGATAAAGAAATTGACAGTAAAAGTAGAAGAATAGTTGAGAAAACTCTGTTTTTAATTGATATTAATAATGTGATGAATACATAGGACTTGTTCCCTGTTTATAGAGAAGACAATAAAACTCATATTCCTAAAATAATTCTAAAACTCTAACTTGGAAAATAAGAAATCCCTAAAACAAACAATTTCCTAGATAAATAAATTCTAAAGATAAGAATTACCTAAAATAATAATAATTAATAATAAAACTATAAATCTTAATTTAATGGATGTCCTATATCAGGCTCGCCATCTTGAAAAGAATTTGTCCCAAATTGACAAAATACTGGAAAACGCGTGCCATATCAGTTTCGTCTACAAACTAAAGCAACTTTGTCTTGGCCACATTTGGTAGGATCCTTATTGTCAGATTGGGCAAATATTGAGTATCCGACCACGATATTTTATTGTTTTTATCCCAAATAAAATAGAGTTGGTTGAATACTCAATCCTGCTATCATAGTTCTTCATGAAATGTTGCGTATCTCTATATTCCACTGCCAAGAAACACAATATCATAGTACTTACTCTTGCTGAATAGAATGTTAGTTTAAAATAGAGTCACTTTGAGAATCCATGTTAATCGTTATTTTCCCATGATATTTTTTTAATACTTAACTTATATATATATAATAAATATATATTTGGGACGATTTGATTAATTGGATTTTCATAATGTTGTTGTTATGATATTATTAAAAGAAAAAATCTGGACTAATTTTGTTTTTCTTAAGTTTCTTTTGTTAAGCTAGAACATCTGAAACTCATGCATTTTTCGAAAAACGTTTGCAGCCAAAAACACAAAAAAATAAATTTTCAAGATTCTGATTTTAAGATCTTTTTATGTTTATGAACCTAGATGTTCAGAGCATTTCAAATAAAGATTTTGGTCTGAAAAATTAATTGTGCACATGTATCAAACATGGGGTTCAAAGTATTATCTTAGATTCTATTTTTGTGCTCCTCTAAAGAGTTTATATTTCACATTTTAATTTGATTGGTTGAATAGTTAACAAACGGCCATATTATCGCATATGATTAGAATCTCGATCTTTATTATATGACTCCCAGAATTAAATCAGTGGTGAAGACTAGAATATTATGTGTACACTCGTTAGAGAGTGTGCATAAAACGGACTATCATAAGTGATTCTTATGGAGAATCCAAATAGGAAACTTGGGTTTTCCAGTAACCCACCGTTAGGTATTCTTTATAAAAGAAAGTTTAAAACCCATAGTATAAGATTGTCTATTTATTTTTTTTGATCATCAAGCCATAAGTATTTCATTCCACAAGAAACGTTTACATGATGGTTTTAAAGAGAAGAAAGTACATCATAACATGAAACAAATACAAAGAAAGATACAAAACGTAAATAAATCGCGAAGAGAAAGAGTGATCTACCATGATAGCACCCAAATTTTGTACTTTGAGATTGGAGAAGAAATGATACTCGAAATTATAATTCGACCATTTTTTATAGATTTTCTTCTTGGAATATGACAAAGGAATGATTTGCCCAAAAATTCTTCATGGATAGCGACTAACCTGAAATCCTAGATCTATTTTTCCGATGAAGGAAAATTTGATTTTTGCCCGTGCCGAAATGCCGATTTACTTTAATTAAGAAAACCAAACACAAACAAATCATTAGAAAAAAACAATATAAAAGTGTAGATAAAATCGCCCAAATAGCGAAGATAAAAATCGCTCTAGTAGGGAAGAAATTATTGAAAACAACAACAATAACTCCTAAATCGAAATCAATTATATCTAATATTACTTAAAATAAGAAATCTTTGATCAGATCTAGCCTCCAAAAGACTAAATCTGAGCAAAGGAATAATAAGAAGTTGATGGGTTTTTCTCTAGTTTTTGAGAAGTTTTTAAAAACCAATTGGAAGAGAGTGGATTGGCCCTGAAAAACTTTCTTTGAATAGCATGATTCCCCCGTGGGATTCACATCCACGAATTGGTGAATGGCTAATAGCCCATGGAGCATTATTGTAGGGCGTCCAACTCCAGTCCAATTGTCAATATAAGTAGTAAGTTTGAGTTCACGATGTATTTTAATATTTTTGAGATGGTTAAAATACCCTTTAATAACTTACTTTACTAATATATTTTATTTCCAACTTTAAGTAAGTTTACGAGCTCCACGCAATGCACCTTAAATATTTTCTCACCGAGTCTGTAAATTTTTGATTAATTTCTCTGCTTTGTCCAGATAACTTGCTCGCCCAACTAAATCTACCATGCATGCATAATGTGATGTAGATGGATTAATTTCTTCAAATATCATATCCTTTGAGTACTTCCTTCTTTTATCAAATAATCCACAATGGCTATATATTGTTAAAACTATTTCTAAGAAAAATCATATTTAATCATTTCATCTTTCCTTGCCTTAAAAAAATTAATTGTTGTCTTTATTGCACCATGCATTTTTTAATCCCCGCCGCCACCCCACCCCACCCTACCCACCCTTTTTTTTTTTTGCTTAAATGAAAAATAAAAAACAACACCAACCTAACGGACTGGGCTAACCGAAGAATAAACTATACAAGATTAACAAAATCAAAAATAAGCAGATGAGCGAAATTCTAGTCAATTTAAGAAAACTGGTTTCTTCAAATGCACATTAATATTTCTCTTGCTTATTTAGAACTTTTCTCAGCCATTTTATTGGTTGAGAAATTTATTTCTCTAAAATTATGTTTAAGTTGTATACAACTCAATATATTTATAATGTTTAAGTTGTATACAACTCAATATATTTATAATTCATCTCCATCTTGCTTGTACATGCCAAGGAATTTTATCATGCATAAGAGCCAACAACACAACCTTCGAATATAAAGCAAAACAGGCAATCATGAAAGTCTGAGCAATAACATGTTCACCAGCGCTTATTAGAGCTATCACTTAAGTTAAATATTTTGAAGCAACACCATAACCCCATCTACGTATCACTTAAAAAATTATCCTGATGACTCTTCATATAAAGCCAAAATCTTTCATGCTAGGATTAATCCTGGAAGCACCATCACAACAGAGCTTCATTGGGTTAAGAGAAGGAAAATTTAAAGAAAAAAAAATATATCATATTGTTAGAGCACTGCTCGGTCGAACTCGCAAGCGTTGCTATCTCAAGCTTGTTTGTCAATGTTAGTGATCAAAACTATAAGTCTTGAGAAAAAAGTCGTATTACTATATAGTTGTCGATTATACACATTTGAGATTTCGAGCTGAGATTAACTCGCTTACATATTTCTCGGAATATGTGTTGGTAAGCTTTCGCTTCAACCAAGTTCATCTTATATTCTTGACGAAAGTCAAAAGATGATCATGTAAAAATCGCCGAGTAACATCTTACATGGTTTGTGTGATACAATCATTTGATGTAGGATTGGAATGTTTCGTTATGATTATTTCAATATCTTGAAAATTTCTTTGATGCTAATAGTGTGTGAAAACAGCTATTGTCATCCTCTAAGAAAGTTTCAATGATTGAAATAGAGTTTAGAATACTTAACCATCATTGGATTATAAACATATTGTGCATTCTTGCATGTATGTGATCCATGACCGGAACTAAAGTATGCATACTCGTATGCGTACTTGTAGTTGTGAAATTCCGTGTACCAAGTATACATACCGGTACGCATACTTGTGTAAGGTATAGGTCCGGGAATTTCTGCTAGGTTTTGGAAGTGTACTTAAGTATGCGTACCCGTTCGCATACTGGCGAACCCAAACTCAGACCGGCTACTTAAGTATGCGTACCCGTTTGCATACTTGAGTGGTTAAAGTTCTAGAATAGGTTTGTTCATGAACTAATACATTTATATAATAAGGAATGCATTCTTTGCAAACCGTGGCTATAATGTTCATGAATTGATTCGAGTGAATCAAACCAATTTTGCTTCGATTGTGTTCTTGTATACTTCTATGAGAATATAGCAATTGAACAACTGTTTAACTAGTTTCATTTGAGTCATTTGAACTAGTTATGGTTAAGATGAATAAGGTTGATATGAGAGTGTTCATATAGCTAACCTCGGTTAACTACGGTTGAGCCAACATGGTGTACACGTTTAGGTATGGTTACATAAACCTAAATGAGATTTCATTTCATTTTTGTATAACAAGCTAAGTTCGATCTAACAGTTGAAAGATATTAGCTTGAATCTAATCAGGTTTTCATCTAACGGTGAATATTGAATGCTTTGTTACCAAGGTAACTTAGATTACAAACCCTGATTTGGAGACTATATAAAGGAGAACTCTAGAAACTGGGAAACCTAATCCCCACACCTCCTGTGTGATACTAGATGTATAAGCTAAAGTCGATTCTCCTTTAACCTTAGGTTTCTACCGAGACCCTATAGGTTAACGACTTAAAGACTTCATTGGGATTGTGAAGCCAGACCCAACTAATTTCTCTGTAGTTGCGTGTTCTGATCTTGCTGTTTCTATCGTGTTGAGTACTATCTTCTCTAAGATTTGCTTGAGATTTAATCTCCGATAGGCAAGATAAAAAGTAGTCACAAACATCTTCGTCTCATCGTTTGTGATTCCAAAATATCTTGATTCGCTACCATACGATTAAAATTATTGTGAGGTGATTGATAATACTAGGTTGTTCTTCGGGAATATAAGTCCGGTTTATCAATTAGTTCCTGTGCACCTTGATTTATCAAAAGACGGAACAAAACTCGTAGGTATTTCTGTGGGAGACATATTTATCTATTCCAATAGACTTTTCTGTGTGAGACAGATTTGTTTATCAAGTCTTCGACTTTGGGTCGTAGCAACTCTTAGTTGTGGGTGAGATCAGCTAAGGGAATCAAGTGTGTAGTATCCTGCTGGGATCAGGGACGTAAGGAGCGCAACTGTACCTTGAATCAGTGTGAAATTGATTAGGGTTCAACTACATTCCAGTCCGAAGTTCATTGGTAGTAGGCTAGTGTGTGTAGCGGCTTAATACATTATGGTGTTCAAAGCTGGACTAGGTCCCGGGGTTTTCTGCATTTGCGGTTTCCTCGTTAACAAAACTTATAGTGTATGTGTTATTTCTTTTCGCATTATATTTTGTTATATAATTGAAATATCACAGGTTGTGCGTTGAATCGATCAATTGGTAAATCCAACCTTTAGTTGTCGATTGAAATTGATTGATCCTTGAACATTGGTCTTTGGTACCTTTCAAGTTATTTCTTTTATATTTAATCGGGCTCGCAAATTCCTATTTGCTGATTGCGGATTGAATTAAGAGATAGAGATATAAAACTATTTGATATACTTTTCTATAGATTGAGTCTGACTGTCTAGTTGATTCTCTTGAAAGTATATTGGAGTTTGTCTATTCAAATTGCCGAACAAAATATTGGGTTTGGTTGTTGTACCCCCGCTTTTTCAATTGGTATCAGAGCAGGCAAACACGTTAAAGACCTCATAAGTCTTTGTTTGTAGCAATCTGATTATTATGGACGAGTCTATCTCTAATAACGTATCAGGTCAGAAATCACCAGATGATTTTCAAAGCTTAAATTCACCTAAGAGAACTGTCACATCTGAGTCAATATCTAAACATTCTCTGAATGTAGAAACTGTTGATTGGGAAACACGCCTAGAAGAACGGTTGGATGAACTTTCCGATGGAGGTGATTCAGATATTGATAGAGATGTTGATGAGGAAGTCTCAGTTTATGTTAAGTTTTTGGATTCGTTGAAAATTAAGAAGATTACAACTTCTCATGTCACACCTCTTCAGACTCCTCTCTGTCGTGAAAACAAGAAATTGAAAAGGATTTATGGAGGTATTTATGGTTGGAATCGCTCTTGCGAATCGATCCTCAAAGATTCTGAGGAAAACCTGAGTAGAAAGTCACTTGAATGTATAATGTTTATTAAAAATACTTCTTGTTGAAAGAGAAACTTGCAGAAACTGAAGCAAGGATTAACTTTCAGCAAACAAGTTTTGATGACAGAGAAAGCGCTTTTCTCGCTCGAGAAAAACATCTTGAGGTTAATTTAACTGATGCTCTTGATAAAATCAAGATGTTGGAAGATGACTTGAAAAAGTTCAATACTAGTTCAAGCAAATTAACCACTATGCTAGGAGCAAGTAAAAATCATCGTGATACACGAGGATTGGGCTATAAGGGAATAGATGATCCAAGTATTATCAAAGAGGTAAAATTTGTCAAGGATAGTTATTCTTCTCAACAAAAGGTTTCCACTAATGGCAAAAGTGAAATACCTTCACCGGCAGTTAAGGTTCAAAAGAGCAAAGTATATCAACCTCCAAAGTCAGCACACACGGATGGAGGTAAGAACATTCCTTATGTTTTCCACTATTGCGGAAATAAAGGTCACCTGGAAAGGAGATGTCGTTTCCGTATAAAGAATGAGAAACTTCATGATGTTCTTGTTTGGGCATCACAATAAGTTGTGAAACCAAGATCATATGTTAAGACTAATCCCCTTAACGTTACAGTTTGTAACTGTCCAACCTTTAGGCAAAGGAATCAGTGTTGTGATAAACCTATATTTTCCTATAAACGTCATACGAATCCTTTTCACAATCGTAATGGTTATCAAAAGGATAACTTCGTAAAGACGAAGACAAGATCCGATGCTCCCAATTGGAGAAAGACTAACTTGCAAATGAATAGTCAATCCAATTCTCTTCCGAGAATTCTAGAAGAGAGTAATGGGAAGAAGGTTCTGGTTGTTCCTAAACGCACTCAGAAGTGGATACCAAAGAAAGTCAATGATGTTTTGAGTGTGAAAAGGAATGATCTCCCAGAAAATTCCATGATTATGGAGAAGGCAGTATCCATGATGTTAGAACTTAAAAAGTTCTTTGGAAAGTTGGATTTGGATGTGAAAGGTTCCAAAAGCGATCTCTTTCATGATAATCCAAAAGTCACTTGTGGTGAGCAAGACATTGTTCACCTCAACACAACTTGATTGTGTTGTAAGTGCATCCTCACCAAGGAATGCCCTGCTATGTATACGGTTAGGGAAGCACGAGAATTGGGGTGTACATGTTGCGTTAGGTATGATTTTGAATCTTTGGTAAGGCTGTAGAATTCAATTGGATTCTTCTAAAAGGTATGTATATAAACTTGAGCAAGATTTGAGTTTTTATCATTTGCTTAAAGTACTTATAATGATCCATGTACTTTGCTTATCGTTCATTTCTACCTAACTTGATCTGTGTTTAAGGTTCTTAAATGTTTAGGTTTGAAAATAGCATCTCGGGATGTTTGGACTTCATGGTACACATACCAGGTATGCATACCATCATTTAAAATAAAAATCCAGGGGTTTTAGTACGCATACCTGTTCGCATACTGCTCCAGGTCACGAAAATTCGTTTGGAAACCCGTATGCATACCGGCCTGTAGATGTCGATTTTCGGTAAACTTATTTTGGCCGTAACTTCTTCGTCCGAACTCGGAATGACCTCATTCTTTTTGCAGTCTCTTCCTATTTGAATTCTATTGAAAATGGAGATGATAATTCCTGAATTTGGAAGAGTTAAGATTGGTATTTTTCCCGACTCTTGTTTTTGAGTGTTTTGCTCCGTTTCGTCGCTCTTGTTCCACTTCTCTCGGACTTTGGCACTTGGATTCTTGGAGTAATTCTCTTCTAAGCTCATTTGTAGCTTTTACAAGAATGTTGTTAGTGAATCACAAAGAAGGAAGTTCAAGAATGAGCAGTAGTACGTATTACTATGGGATTCTTGAATGTTCACAATCATCTTTTGTGAACTATGGTGCATGGTCAATAATGACTTTGTATGTTCTTATTTGTTAAGAAAATCTTTTTATACGCCTTTGGTAGCTATTCTTGGTGTAAATCCCTACGAAAAAGATTGATTCTACCCTCTAAGGACAAATCATCTTGTATGTGCATTACGAGTTTTTCTTGATGTCTAGGAAACTTCTTATGAGAATTTATTCTTGTGTTTTAAGAATGATAACTAGGGTTTGGAATAATCATTATTGTGAGTACACATAGCTATTGCCAACGTTTTCATCTTGCAATGTTTTTAGATTTATTTGTTTAAATTCTAAAGTTGATTTGGAAGATGATTTTTGCAGTATTAATTTTTATGGTTTTATATATTGCAAATTGTTATGGGATATGTTGTTTATGTCCGTGAACCTTGACTGTCCCATATTTGTTCAAAAGTTAACTCTATTATATGTCGGTATGAAAGTATTGATAGAAGTTAACTCTATTATAAGGGATGGATTATTGGGAAAGAAAAAATGACCAAGTTATTATAACCCACTAATTTACTATATATTATTTACTCCTCCAACAAAATCAAAAAATTTCCCTTAGTATAGAAAATCAAACACTTGGTGATGGTGGTGGTGCTGGTTGTTGTCGTGTTGAAGTTTTCGGAAGAGGTTGTAAAAATTCTGACACTAAATCAAACCATATTAGGTCCTGACACTAAATTAAAGCATATAGCTTGAGCTGTACAGTGCAACAATATAATTAATAATTAATTTCAGTTTCGGACAATAAGATTTTGTAATTTGAAACATTTACAACAAAATTTTTAATCGCCCAAATATATATTTTTCCATATAAAAAACGCATCATTTAAATTCTATATGTGGGTAGCGTCACCCATAATTTGTTATAAAATAACTTGATCACAAATAACCTTGTATATATATTTAAAAATGGTTCTTGCAAATTCAGAGCATTGTGCAGAAATCACACTGCGTTAGCATCCGCAGGGACCATCGCAATGCTTTGTTTTAATTAAACAGTCGAAAACCCATTGTTCGTACCAGTTCTGAGTCGACTGTTCGACGCACGTGGAAGGCCCCGTGAAGAGCCGTTTCCAATCCGTCTCCCGGCCGACACGCGATGACCCGTTCTCGCAGCGTGAGAAGCTTGAGCAGTTCACCGACAGCCGACGGGTTCGGGACTAGGACCTCGTGCCCAGCCCTCAGAGCCAATCCTTTTATCGAGGTTACGGATCCATTTTGCCGAATTCCCTTGCCTACATTGTTCCATCGACCAGAGGTTGTTCACCTTGGAGACCTGATGCGGTTATGAGTACGACCGGGCGTGGATGGCACTCGGTCCTCCGGATTTTAAAGGGCCGCTGGGGGCACACGGGATACCACGCGACGTGCGGTGCTCTTCCGGTCGCTGGACCTACCTCCGGTTGAGCCGTTTCCAGGGTGGGAAGGTCGTTAAACAGAAAAGATAACTCGTTCCGAGGCCCCCGCCGACGTCTCCTGACTCCCTAACGTTTCCGTCAGCCACCACGTCCCGGTTCATAAATTTTAACCCGATTCCCTTTCGAAGTTCGCATGTTGCACGGTCTCTAACGGGCTTCCCCCGTCTCTTAAGATCGACTAACCCATGTGCAAGTGTCGTTCACCGGGCTTCACCAAACATAGTTGTTGTATTGTATCGACTCTGTCCGTAGACGATCACACTTGGTAAAGGACTTATAGGATGATAAATAAAAGATTGTGGTGTATTTGGGTACCCTCGTTTTTTCAATTGGTATCAGAGCAGGCAAACACGAAAAGGTCTAACAATCTGTGTTTGGTGCATCCAACCTATAAGATTTGAATCAATGGTTGATTCAGTTAACGTATTAAGAAGTTTTGATAACTTTAAAGTCACTCGGTAGAAGAGTCATTTGAAGGAAACAATATTCTTGTCCCTAAGTTTCTTGAGAATATGGATTTTATCTACATATGTATATGACTTACATACTCTATCGACAGTCATAGAATTATATCTCATGAGTTTTATTACTAATTTGTGTAGTAACATCGATACAAACTTCTATGTGACATTTTTAATGTCAATCTTGAAAGTGTATAAGATTTCTCAAAAGATTTTTCTAATAGTTACTCATGACTATTATTCATGTGAGAAATATGAAATCTCAAACATTATTTGGTTGTCCTTTCTAAATGAATGTATACACACTTACAAGACTAAACCTGCCAGGATGTCTTTGTTAGAGCACTACTCGGTCAAACTCGCAAGCATTGCTATCTCAAGCTTGTTTGTCAAGTTTAGTGATTAAAACTATAAGTCTTGATTTCTAGTCTACTTATAGCTATGTCTCGGACTAGGATAGATTGTGTAGTTGAGCTTTAGACTTCACGGCGTTCATCAATTGAAAATGAAGAACTACTAAGGAGAGCTTATGGAACTTCATCAACAAAAGGTATGTGGAGACTGAAACTCATTGTTGATGGTGGATTTTCGACAAAGGTAAAAATTGTAAAATCATGATACTGTATGTTTCTGACACGGCTTCAGGAATGTATGTCACCATTCATATTTTATGATCCGTGAACCATTTAACGATCTCTGACTGAGCGAACGTTCCTCTCAGAGCTATGATGAATATGTTTCTCGAAAGGCCTATCAGCTGAGCATTCGATGCTTCACACATTTCATCATCATCTCTACATAGAATCAAAATGATTGGGAGGTTCCTAAACATAATGTTTGTTAGAGAGTTGAACGCCTTCAGGACGTTACACTGCTCGTTGTTCCCTGACTACGCAGAGAGAGCATGTATAAAATCTTTTGATGATTGGGTGGTTCCTAGAAATAATGTTTGTTAGGTAGCTTAACGCCTTCAGGACGTCACGCCGCTTGTTGTTCCCTGACTATACACCCCTCAGAACGAATATGATGCTTCAATTATCTCATATCTCGATTCTGCATATAGATTAATTCTAGCGTGTCATTCATCAACTGAATTCCTAGAAAATAATCTATTCTATCTCATTACTTTGTTCCATGGCTGATCCTCAGCTGGATTCCATGGGTTAGTAATAGATAACCATTTTATCTCATTACTCCGTTCCATGAATTCTCACCTAAATTCTATGGATTAGTAATAAATACTCAATTAATTTTATTGCTCCGTTTCATGTTTTATTCTCAGCTGAATTTCATTGATTAGTTATAAATATTCAACAATCGGGCATCTGGGCCATCACTGAGTAAGCCCCGAGAAAATGGTGCAAGTGTACTTGATAATAATGCACGAACGAGCACCCGAACGAGAATTCGAAAATACGGACGAACGAGGAACCTATGCAATTAGGAAGGAAAATAATATTAAAGACAATAAACAAGAGGCGTGGGACTGGGCCCACCGGCCGACCGGTCATGCCGTCGTGGACGGTTCCCCTCTTCCGTTATTTTATTTTACTTTAATTTATTATTTACCTCATCTCATGAAGACTCCTTCATTTGAGCAAACTCCCTCGTTTGAGCGAAACTCTTAGTTTCTCCATACTTTCCATCAAATGATGAAGAAATAGTGAAAAATAGGGAAAGGTGTCACGGAACTAGGCCACTTAGCCGGCCGACCATGCCCTAGCCGTGGCTGGTCCCACACCTTACAATTCCTCATTTTCTCATATTATTATTTCCTTCATCTCACGAAACTCCATCGTTTGAGCGAAAACCCTAGTTTTTCATTATTTTCTCAAATATTGCTCAAACCATGAAAAAACCAAAAAGTCAAATGGTCAAATGACCAACTAGGGTTTCTCACATTAAATATTAAAATATTATTATTTTAATATTCTCAAAATAATGGTCGCACAAGCAAAGTTCTACTTGCTCATTCGAGCTAAATCGAGAGTTTCAGTCAAGATCAAACTCTTCTTAAAATTCAAAATATTGCTCAAATGCGCACCAGAAAATACCAAAACTTTCAGGATTGAGACACGGATAGTATGGTGACATGGGCATGTCACCTTGACCGACCAAGGTCGGCCCTTAGGCTTGCAAGGATCCGATCCCACACAACTTCATAATTTTGACCTAATTTTCTCGCAATTGTTCATATTGGGTCCAAACTCTTTCCAACCAACTTGGAATTTGCTCAATCGACCACCAGCTGGTCCCACGACCACAAAGGGCCGGTCCCATGACCCCTAGGTAGATCCCTCATCTCTCCATAACTAGGTTTTACTACCTAACGCTCACACGAGCACTATTTTAATAAATGATTAAACCAGCATTTGATCATCCTTTCACTAACTGGTAAACAAAGGACTTTGGTTCATGCTCACTCGAGCACTTGGGCACTACATGGTAGACCATCATCCCATGTAGCCGGTCCCTCCTTCACTCAATGACTGATCTTCAGTAATTCATCAATTGATCAAAATTAGGGTTTCGAACGAATGCTCTGCAAATCATAATTCTAAGCAAGTTCAAACACTAATAATTTTATGCTGATCTAACAATCAACATCTGGATAAATTATATAATATTCGATCCAGCTACCAATATTTTAATTAATATTTTATTTGGTCACGTTACCAATAATTCATCAAATGAGAAAATATTTGCTCAGATGCTCGAATATTGATTAAACTGTCAATATTCAGTAATCCATCGAATGAGCAATATTTGCTCAGATGCTCGAATATTGATTCAACTATCAATATTCAACAATTCATCATACAAGCAATATTTGCTCAGGCTATCATGTTGATTCAATTATCAACATCATTCATTCGAGAACTTTATGTCCCAGCAGACATGCTCAATCCATGAATCATAGAGTATTCGACAATCATGCTCGACTGAACAATATTTAGACTCATCGTCTAATCAAGTCAACGACTGACTGATCAAATACACGTCATCCTTGCAGACTCCATATTCGTGAGACATCAATCATGTCACATGGGGGATATTAATTAGGGTTTTGATTTGGCGGCCTACGGCACGTGTGTTCATCCACGATGAGAAATGTGAGTAAGTCGTTCAAGCGGTTGAGGAAGTTAGCAAAGTAGTGGGTGGATGATTAACCCAGTCTCCGCACGACATGGAATTGGTTAAACCACGATCTCCCACTTTCCCACTCTTTCACTCAAACAACCGTCACACTTACTGGAGATCAATGTGTCCACGTTCTAGCAATATAAATAAGTTCTGTTAATTCATGATTCACAAGAACAGATATACGGGAATTACCACAACAATTCTCATCTGAACAATCACTCTCAACAGAGCAGAATTCAAAACTTATTCGAACCCAGCAGTTCATTTGCAGAAACCTACAACACATTCACAATCCTCGATCACCATTGATCTCACACACTTCTCAGCTTCCCTCCGACAGATCAACCCTCTTCCCTCTTTGTGACCGAATTAATTATGTAACGGTCATTTCTTAGTTTAGGCCGGAGTCATATAGATTGATCTCTCGAACTTAAAGAACTCCCGTGCAGTGTATCTGTTTTAGGTTAAGCAGTTTTATCGGTTAAGGAGTCTCCGTCCGCACGGTCATCTCTCCATTTTCTGAAAAACCAGCAAACCATTTTTTCCCCATCAACAGATTGGCGACCACAGTGGGAGATCATTCTCTCGGTTGCAATCCCAATTTTCACAAAGATGGTTGATCTTAGGTCAGGTTCAGTTACAAATCCTATCACAATCAACGCTATCACTAGCAACAATGGTGGTACTCCAGAAACTACTCTTGTTTCCAACATCGGTACTGGTGATACCACTCCTGCTCAAACCAACGTTGGAGACCATCCCCTTTTCGGCCGATTCCTGAAGAAATTAGAGAAAATCCTCCTACCATAGTTGATCTCATGAAGTTGCAAGAGACTCTCGCCAAAAACCAGATTGACATGTCTGCAACACAGAAAGAGCTGTGCAATTATCTCAAAACTCTCACATACAAGATGTCACAGAAAGCTCAGGAGAAAGGAAAAGTCGAAGAAACATCTCCGGCTACTGATCCCGAAATCTCTCCAATCCACATGGTAGATGATAATGAAGTTCGCAAAGTTGCAGATGACCCACCAACAAAGGAATCTACAGGTTTCATCACTCATGAAGACCTAGAACGCTTTCTGGAGGCTCGAGGAAAAGACAAGACATCATCTGTCCACCGTAACCAACCTCCATATTTTGCTGCTATACAGAGGATCCCTCTCCCGAAAGGTTATACTTATCCAACGTTTACACTTTACAATGGAGCAAGGAATGCCCGAGAACATGTTTCCCGATTATTGGAAGTATTAGGAGAACACGAACGCAACCATGTCGTCCGTTTGAAGGAGTTCTCAAAGCCTCTGACAGGTCGAGCATATACATGGTACAACAACATCGCACCAGGGAGCATCACTAGTTGGGGAGAAATGGTTAACGTTTTTTACCAGAAATACTTCTTCTTCTCAAAGCAGATTACCCCTCTGATTTAAGAAGAATGCATCAGAAGAACAATGAACATCCGAACGAATACGTGAAAAGGTTCAGAGTCCAAGCTCCGGATTGTCATGACCCGAATATCACTGAATAATAGCTGGTGGACTTGTGCATTAACGGAATGATCCCGGTTTACAGAGCCTTGCTGGATAATCTGTGATTCCAGACTTTATCATAGCTTTATGAAGCAACCAAACGGTCAGCAACCACTGCTCCATCCTTACTGGAAATAACAAGAGCTACAAAAGTCGAGGAACCACGAGAAACTCGAGGCAATGCTAGGCGTCTGATCAACAAACTGTACAATCTACAACCTTCCATGAATGTTGTTGAAGGAAGAAAAAGGAAAGCCGAGACACCACTGCACAAGCATGCTTCTCCAATCTCTCAGGATCCTCCGAAATTGCAAAGAAAGGATAACCAATCCTGAAATGCACAAACCTCGACCCAACATCAACAAACGGGAAATGATACTCAAACTTCCTTCTTCCCATTTAAGAACTGATCGAGTTACTTGAAGTATGGATTCAATATGGTGCAATCAAATTTCCATTCATCAGAAGAGAGCCAACCGAAAAATGAATGGGGAATCACAGGACATCAATCTCTCAGAGAAACCTTTCGACGAAGCAGTTCAATCCTTGGTCGAACATATATGTGAATTTCTCTATCTTTCGAAAGCACAAAGGAGAGACATGTTCACAGAATCCCATCGTGTCAGGAAGATACTTTCCGAGCCTCCAGCCACAGAAAAAGAGATGTACGACTGGGGACTGCTTACCACAGTCAATCTCAAAGGAAACGAATTTGGGAGAACGTTGATTGATGCTGGCACCGCTATCAACATTGTTTCACTAAAATCCCTCAGAGCCACAGGCATCACTCGAAAAGAAGCTACTCATGCTCCCATCCCAATCATATACCATGAAGGAATGCTCAGAGATGCTTATGGTTACATCACTCTCAAAGTGAAAACGGTTTAACCTGGACGGAAACCAAGTTTCACATAATCAAGAAGATCCAAGATATGACATGATCCTCAGATTAGCGTGGATCCATGATAGACGCATTTATGTGTCTATTTTCATCTCTATTGTGTATAATGTTAGTACCCATTTTTGTACTTATTTTGGTATTTTATCCCTTTGTAGGTGTTTTTGGAGGAATAGGCTCTTGCGGGAAAATTGGCTCGAAAAGTTGTTAAAGGCTCCTGGGAGGACATTTGCTATTCGGACTCTCACTTTGGATAAGGGGTAACCCATTTTCAGGCAGCTGCTAAGCACAGACCGAGACTGGATAGGGGGAGGACAAATTTCTTCACGTTTTCAAATATTCAAAAATGGCGGGAATTTCTTCCTTACACAGGCGATTTTTTTGGATGGATTTTTGATCGATTTTTAGGGAGATTAAAGGCCTGAATTTGATTGGGTTTGTTCCTATGGACCTAACAGGCAAGGTAAGGGTGTTGGAATGGATCCAAAGTGGCTAGAACTCGAATTGGAAGCGAAAACTTTCCAAAAATATCATGGTTTATTTTGGGCAAGTTTCTTGGTTTATTCTTGGAAACTTACGTGTAGAAGTGGAAGGAAACTCTTCTTAAAGACTTTTTTATATCAAGGGAGGAGTTTGGAGAGCTTTTATTGATCGAATGCACGTGAAACAGAAAAAAAGAAGAAGGAAATATCGAAACTTGCTGTGGAGGAAAAAACCAAGTTTATTCTTGAATTTTCTTTGCTCTACTATGTATAAAAGGGTTGGTTAGGGTCCTAGGAAGAAAAGGAAGAAGTTAGGGGAAGTTTAGAGCCTTAGAGAAGCTAAAAAAACCATTGAAAAAAAATCACGTTCTGCTGGTGCACAACTGAGCCGGAGAAGACGAAGAACATAAACAGCAGAAAAAGAAAGTCGCAGATTCTGTGACCGTAACTTTCAAACTTTAAACCTTTTGTAACAATTTTTG
>JAJJMB010001336.1:4591143-4606416 GCA_023531105.1 Papaver atlanticum
GAACGAACTTTACTCACCACTTTCACTACAACTTAAAATTCACATCAATCCATGCTGAAAAGATGGCCACTGACAAAGCGTCTTTAGTTGCACATCTCTCAAATGAAGAAAATTCTGATCCATAAGATTTGGCGAACGTTCCATCATCAGAGCATTTCAAGGAATTTCGAACTTCGAAGAAGTTAAAAAAAGAACCTGCAAAAGATGCATAGACATTCATCAAGAGGTTCGGCACTCAGGCAAGTCTCATTCCTCCCATGTCTATGTCATTTATTTCCTCACATGCTATCCTATCATGATGACTCAATTCTTCTATTGGAAGACGTTATGAATGGGTAGCTTCACCATATTAACATTTTACCAAGTGGTTGAATCTGACACCTCTCTGAATCGAGCATCTCACCGAGACATTCATTACTGAGATGATGTTCAAGCATGATAAAGAACACTTTGGACGTTTCTCCATAGCCTTGCAGGAGTGTCCATATGTGCCACAAAATCAGAAAGCTTTGATGTCTGCACAAGTGTTAAATCCCACTACCGCAATGAAAGGAATGCTGAATCAACTGAAGATACTCGGGATCGAGACGGTCAAGCTGTTAATGGTGGATTTTCGACAAAGGTCAAAATCGTAAAATCATGATACTGCATGTTTCTGACCCGGCTTCATGGATTAGTAATAAATACTCCACAATCGGGCATCTGACTGTCATAGAGTAAGTCCTGAGAGAATGGTACAAGTGTACTTGACAAATAATGCACAAACGAGCACCCAAACACACGAACGAACGGTCAAAGTATGGACGGACGAGCGACTCATAGAAATAAAATAATAATTAATAAAATAAGCTAGCGGCGTAGGACCGGGCCCACCGGCTGGACGGTCATGCCATGGCCGGCCCCCCTCCATTATTTTATTTTCACTAATATTTTATTTCTTCTCTCATCTCACAGAGATTCCTTCATTTGAGCAAACTCCCTCATTTGACAGAAACTATTAATTTTCCATACTTTTATCAAACAAAAACAAAATAGGGAAAGGTGTCACGGGACCGGGCCACCTGGCCGGCCGGCCATGCCCTAGCCGTGGCCGGTCCCACACCTCACAATATTTTCTCATGGAAAAGCCAAAAGTTAACGGTCACTCGACCGACTAGGCTTCCCACGTCAAAAATTAAAATATCATTATTTTAATATTCTCAAATTATCTGTCGCATGAGAAAAGTTCTTCTTGCTCATTCAAGCAAATTGAGAGTTTCAGTCAAGATCAAACTCTTATGAAAATCCAAAATATTGCTCGAACAATCGTCAGAAAATACTAAAACTCTCAGAACTGAGACATAGACACCGTGGTGATACGGGCACACTGGCTTGACCGACCAAGGCCGGCCCTAAGGCTTGCAAGGAGCCGGTCCCACATATTTTCATAATTTTGACCTAATTTGCTAGCAATCGCTAATATTGGGTCCAAACTCTCTCCAACCAACTTGGGACTCGCTCAAATGACTGGCAGCTGGTTCCACGACCACCAAGGGCCGGTTTCATGCCTTCTTGGTCGGTCCCTCAACTCTCCATTAATTAGGTTTTACTACCTAACGCACGTGTGTTCATCCACGATGAGAAATGTGAGTAATTCATGCAAACAGTTGAGAGAGTTAGCAAAGTAGTGGGTGGACAATCAACCAACCCTCTCACGTACGAGGAACTGGTAAAACCACGATTTTCCACTTTCCCACTCTTTCACTCGAGCAACCGTCACACTTACTGGAGATCAATGTGTCTACATTTCCAGCAATATAAATAAGTCTCTGAGTCCATAATTGAAAGGCAGTACAAACATACGAAAAACACAGAAATCCACGAGATATTGAACATATAATCCATCGTCTAACCAAGAATCATCGTGTGACCAACACTCTTTCAATCACTCAAACTTATTCATCATATGTATAAACTTACAACACATTCACAGATTACAATTGATCTCACACACTTCTCAGCTTCCCTCCTACAGATTAACCCTCTTCTCTCTTTGTGACCTAATTGACTCTGGAACGGCCATTGACTTGGTTTAGGCCGGAGTCTTACAGATTGATCCTCAAACTTAAAAGCACTCCCGTGCAGTGCATTTGTTTGAGGTTAGGCAGTTTGCTCGGTTGAGGAGTCTTCGATCGCTTGATCGTCTTTTCGTTCCCTAGAAAACCAGCAAATCTTTTTTCCCTATCTACAGATTGGCGACCACAGTGGGAGATTAATCTCTCGGTTGCAATCTCAAGCTTTCACAAAATGGCTGATCTTAGGTCAGGTTCAGTTACAAATCCTAACACAAACAACGCTAGCACTAGCAACAATGGTGGTACTCCAGAAACTATTCCTTCTTCCAACAACGGTGCCGGTGATACCACTCCTCCTCAAACCAATATTGGAGACAATCACCTATTTGGCCGGTTTCTTGAAGCAATCACAAAAAATCCACCTACCATAGGTGATCTCATGAAGGTACAAGAAACTCTTGCCAAAAATCAAATTGACATGGCTAACACACAGAAGGAGCTGTGCAATTATCTCAAAACTCTCACTGACAAGATGTCATAGAAAACTCAGGAGAAGTGAAAAGCCAAAGAAACATCTTCGTTTGGTTGAGGAGCCTCCGTCACACGGTCGTCTCTCCATTCACTAAAAAAAAAACGAACCGTTTTTCCCCATATACAGATTGGCGACCACAGTGGGAGATTAATCTCTCGGTTGCAATCTCATATTTTCACAAAATGGTTGATCTTAGGTCAGGTTCAGTTACAAATCCTAACACAAATAACGTTAGTACTAGCAACAATGGTGGTACTCCAGAAACTACTCCTGCTTCCAACATCGGTGCTGGTGATACCACTCCTCCTCAAACTAACATTGGAGATCATCCCCTGTTTGGCCGCTCTCCCCAAGAAATCAGAGAAAATCCGCCTACCATAGCTGATCTCATGCAAGAGACTCTCGCCAAAAATCAGATTGACATGGCTACCACTCAAAAAGAGCTGTGCAATTATCTCAAAACTCTCACTGACAAGATGTCAGAGAAAGCTCAGGAGAAGGGAAAAGCCAAAGAAACATCTTCGGTTGTTGATCCTGAAATCACTTTGATCCATGTAGTAGATGATGATGAAGTCCACAAGGCTGCAGATAACTCACCAACAAAGGAACCTGCGGGCTTCATTACCCGTGAAGACCTGGAACGCTTTATGGAGGATCGAGGAAAAGACAAGACACCATCGGTTCATCGTCATCAACCTCCATATCCTGCTACTACACAACGAATTCCTCTCTCAAAGGGCTATACCTCTCCAACGTTCACACTGTACAACAAAACGGGGAACGCTCGAGAACATATCTCCCGATTCCTGGAAGCACTAGGTGAGCACAAACACAACCATGTTGTCTGTCTGAAGGAGTTCTCGAAATCGCTGACAGGCCGAGCATACACCTGGTACAACAACATTGCACTTGGGAGCATCGCTAGTTGGGAAAAATGGTTAATGCCTTCTACAGGAAATACTTCTTCGTCTCTGAGAACATTACTCTCTCTGACTTAGGAAGAATGGCTCAGAAGAACATTGAACATTCGAACGACTATGTGAAGAGATTCAGAGTTCAAGCTTTGGATTGTCATGACCTTAATGTCACTGAACAACAATTGGTGGAATCGTGCATCAATGGGATGATCCCAGTCTACAGAGCCTTGCTGGAAAATATCTGGCTCCAAACTTTCTCAGAACTCCATGAAACAGACAAACGATCAGCAACTACTGCTCCGACTCTAATGGAAATAACAAGAACTACAAAAGTCGATGAACTGCAAGAAGCTCGAGGCAGTGTCAGGCGCATGATCAACAAACAGTACAATGTCCAACCGTCCATGAACATTGTTGCTCAAGGAAGCAAAAGGAAAGCTTCTGCTCAAACATGCTACATCCAAGGATCCTCCGAAGGCACAAAGAAAGGATAACCACTCCTGAAACGCACAAACCTCAACCCAGCATTAACAAATGGGGAAATGATCAGACAGACTCAAACTTCCCTCTTCTCATTGAAGAAGTGATCGAGTTACTGGAAGTATGGATTCAAGATTGTGCAATCAAATTGCCATTCATCTGGGGAGAGCCCACTGAAGAAGAATCCAAGAACTGTCGCCTTCATAGGTTCATCAATCATCCAACAAGTGACTGTAGTGTTTTGAAGCGTCTCTTCAAAGAGAAGGTTTCTCCAGGAGAGCTTCAACTGGGGACTGAAGGAGTACACAGGACCCTCTCCCAATCAAAACCTTCACTCTCTCTGAGCAACTTATCAAAGAGGCAGTTCAATCCTCAGTCGAGCATATATGTGGATTTATCTATCTGTCGAAGGCACAAAGGAGGACATGCTCACAGCACTGAATCACATCGGGAAATACTTCCTGAGCCTCAGCAACAGGAAAAGAGATGTACGACCGGGGATGCTTACCGCGGTCCATATAAAAGGAAACGAATTTGGGAGAACATTGGTCGATGCTGGCACCGCTATCAACATTGTTCCACTAAAATCCCTCAGAGTCGCAGCCATCACTCGACAAGAATCTACTCATGCTCCTATCTCAATCAGAGACCATTAAGGAACGTTCAGAGATGCATACGGTTTCATCACTCTTAAAATGAAAGTTGGCTCAACCTGGACGGAAACCAAGTTTCACATAATCAGGGAAGATCCCGGTTACGACATGATTCTCGGACGGACGTGGATTCATGCCGAGAAGATGACTACTGACAAAACGTCTTTGTTTGCACATCTCTCCAACGAAGAAAGTTCTGATCCAAAAGATTCGGCATACGTTCCATCATCAGAGCACTTGGAGGAATTTCGAACTTTGACGAGGTTGAAACAAGAACCTGCAAAAGATGCATAGACATTCATCAAAAGGTCCTGCACTCAGGAAAGTCTCATTCCTCCCATCTCTATGTCATTTATTTCCTCACATGCTATTCTAGCAAGGGGACTCAATTCTACTAGCATCTCTGCTATTGCAAGACGCTATAAGTGGTTAATCTCACTTCAACAATATTTTACCAAGTGGTTGAATCTGACATTTCTCCGAGTCGAGCATCTCACTGAGATATTCATTACTGAGATGATGTTCAAGCATGGCAAAGAACAATTTGGGAATTTCTCCAAAGCCTTGCAGGAGTGTCCATGTGTGCCACAAAATCATAAAGCTCTGATGTATGCACAAGTGTTGAATCCCACTACGCAGCGAAAGGAATGCTGAATCAACAGAAGATACTCGGGGCCGAGACGATCAAGCCTAAGACATTCGAAGCTTGAAGGATATGACGCTTCAACGCTCAAGCATCTAAGAAGTCTTCAAATTGTACTCCCAATCAAAGAGTATACCTTCGATAATGACGCCTTTGGCTTCAGCACAAATATCTCGACGATGACACACTGATTCACAACCGATACGATCAAAGTGTAAGTGAACTACAATCGATAAGTCTTCACTATCCCATGATAAGACTTCTGGAGCAGATGCAACATCATTTATCCATGGATGGCATAAACTCCTTCAACATACACTGGGGCCTTGATCTTATTGGAGAAATCGATTCTATTTCAATAAATGTTATCCAAATAACAAGTTATTGCAACCTGATGAGATTCCATGAAACTTCATCAACGGGATCTCTCTACATCACAAGACCCTGCACGACTAAGGAACTTCTTCTCTTCACCGATCACACCCAGAATGGAGACTGCTGATGCAATCTTCCGCAACAACGTCGACTCACTGAAGAATCCAGTTCACATTAAAATCATACTCTTTAGGATAATTCGTGTTGAACTCCCAGAACACATTAATCTTAGAGATGCTCAACCCACCAACTAGTTCGTGAGTGTAAAAGCTCACTGGATGGAGAAGAAAAGACTATGTTGATAATCATGGTTCTAGCATTCTCAGTCTCTGGAGCAACTACGACCATAGTATTAGCATCGACAAGAATGTCTGGAGAAAATTTAATTGTGATCTCAGCATCAACAACGGTCACAGGAGCGACATCATCATGACCGGCTTCACCAACTATCCATTCTCTGAAGTGTTACTCGATGGACCGGACTTCTCCAAGCACTAATGATTTATATCAAGTTTTGTAGACATGAAAACATGTTCACATGAAAGTCTTCCCAAAGCTTTCACGACGGGTGATAGACGCATTTATGTGTCTATTTTCATCTCTATTGTATATATTATTAGTACCCATTTTTGTACTTATTATGGTGTTTTATGTCTTTGTAGGTATTTTTAGAGAAATAAGCTCTTGCGGCGAAATTGGCTCGAAAAGTGGTGTTTTACACCCCAGGATAGAGTACTAAAGGCACCCCAGAAATGCACCGGAAGCACCCCAGAAATGTGTCGGAGGAACCCCGGAAAAATTACTATCTACGCCCAAAAATTACTATTTGCAACCCATAAGACAAGTGCTAAAGGGACACCCGTGCAGGATTAGGGGGAGGACATGTTCTTCTCAAATTCAAAAAATGAATTTTGGCGGGAAAATATTTTCTTTAACAGCAGAATTTCAATCGGATATTTGGACGTGATTTAGTGAGATTCAATCCCTGAAACTTAATGGGTAGACGTGATATGACCATATAAAGCTGGTATGGGTGTCTGTTTGGATTAGAATTGGCTGTAATCATCGCATGGAGCAAAACAGAGTTACACACATTTTCACGGGATAACATGAATTACAGTGAGTTCGATGCCTGTAATGCACGAGTTTGGAGTGTGTTCGACCGTAATGGATACAAATAAGGAGATTGGACTTCTAATAACGCGTGGAGGAGCTAAACAGAGAATGAAAATCTTGATTATTCCCGTATCATGAATAAAAGATATTGTGAATATTTCGGAATTAATGGAGGAGATTCAACGCCTGTTTTTGGTATAAATAGAGTCCCTGGGAGACTTAGAGGGGGTGTGGAGAGTTTGGGGAGCTTAGGAGAGCCAGAGAAGAAGAAATCACAAGTTGCAGAATTCAGTTTCTGCTGCTGCTGCTGATGATGAACGCGAAGAACATAAGACGCAACGTAACCGTCGTTCTTCAACAGCAACAGCGACAATAGGGTGAGGGTCGTAATGCGACAGTGTTAACAACACTTCATTTTTATCGTTCTCTGTAACAGCTCGGTTTGTAACAAACAGAAGTGTTACAAACCCGGTTTTTGTCAATTTTCTCCTATTTCATCATTTGTGAACCATTTTTGAGCATTAATAAAGATGAATTTTGAGCATATTTCCATGATAATGATGAGCTAATTCTCGCGTAACCAAGGCATGGAGGAAGCTATTGTTGCATGAATAATTGGTAATTATTTTACTTTTCTCTAATTTTGCAATTTATAATTCACTCAAATTACTGCTTTGCAGAATTTTAATTATTTGCATAATTTTTCCTAATTAGTTGTGATTCAATTAGATAGGTTATGCTTTGGTTAGATAATCTATGCTTAAGGGATACAATTAATGTTTGAGAACATGCTTGATAATTTGTGAATTAAGAAAAAGAGATTTTAAAAATAATTAGAGTTTTGGAATTTTTATCATCATTTATTCATGTGTAATAGTGGAATCTAGTGTCTTGGTTATTTTCACTCTAAAATGTAAATCCTTAGTCCCAGTACCTCTTGCACCAATTGTAATATTATTGTATATTTTTATTAATTTTAAAAAAACTCGAATCTTCACAAATCTGAACGAACCCATTCTTACCACTATTTAAAATTACATCAACGGGCGGGCACAAGCCAAAGTCTTCTATAAGATGTTCTCATCACCTCTACAAATGAGATACAACACACTTCAAGCCATGGGTTCACAAAAACGTACCAATGGGTGAGGAATGGGACAATGCTTCCTCAACGAAAGATGTTCGTCTATGTTTCTTCTACAACATACCTAAAGGGTGCATCAATCGTACATACGAGAAGAAAGATATGGCTTCCACATTCAGGTTTATTGAATCTGAAAATTTGCACGGGATTACAAGTTGTGAATGTGCATGCGTCATTGACTGCCCTAGACATCTCCAAACTGAGGGATTCTTTTTGCATATGATTCCTTAGTCTCTTAGATTCAAAAGTTGGTGTCAAGCATCAAATTATGACGTCGTATGAGGTTCCTACAGCTTCCAGAGCATACAACATGCAAGCAGCAATTCTTAGACGGGATTCATAACTTCCACAGTCGATCGGTGTCCACCAGGACTTTCCACTAAGTCCTTCATCAAGGTACCTCCAACTTCGACCACCTAGGTCTTTACATCAATTTTTCTACTTGGGTCCTCTATCTAGGTCTTACCATAAGAAGGGAAAACGAAAAGGAGAGATTACTGGGGACTGACGGTCCACTGATCATGGCGATCAGTTTCACAGTCCAAGACCCCTGGCACCATACCCTCATGTGCTGATCATTCATCATAAAAGGAATGCTACCACCGGGACGTGCAACCATGGTCATTACATCACCCCATCTTGAGAGCAACCTCAGTTATGGTCCCGTGACCAGGGTTTCAGAAGTGATGTTTCTACGGCTGACAGAAATAAGATGGCCCTGCAAGCACCATGCTCATGTATCAATCAAGGGGTTCTGATCTCAAATGAATCAATGACATTAAAATCCTTCACCAACCGTTCAATACACAAACGAATGGTCTAAAGACACAACAGGAGTGTTTTACAACAAGCTCGTCTGAGATGATTTTACACTGTCCCGCACAAAACAGCGATCTGGTAGAAATTGGTGAATAATATTGGGATGGGTCGTATACCATTCTCTTCGTATGTATGTCCTCTACAACATATCCAAATTTCACAGCAATTGGATGAACGAGCAAAAATATGTAGCCAAAACTTTGGACTACATGACAGCTGGAAATTTTCTGAAAACCTCCTGGAAGTTTACTGTTTCGTCGATTTCGGCCTTAAACGTGCTCAAAAGATATAAAGCTTATTTTATAAATCTTGGAAATTTTCCGAGGATGAATAAACATTGATAGATCACAAAATTCCGACATCAGACGAAGATTCTACAACATTTTCAATGAAGACCTAACTTCTGAATTTTTTGATGACGAATTATGACGAAATTCTTCATTCATCCACTCAGGAGCTACACCATCAACGCAAGGCCGCACTTCATCTTCAGCTGATAGTATCACTTGCTGAAGTCGACGGTGTTTCTGCTGATGAGATATGAGCTTTTCATCTACAGCTCTTTTCTTCTGTGATATTTCATCACGTCCCTGCTTTCCCTCCGCATCTGCTAGTACCAAGAAAGCATATATCTTAGCACGGACGACTCCCAGATGATCGAGAGACATACAATGTGTCATCTTTCCAGCGTCTCTGAAAGGTTGATTCACCTCGGCATGAGCATCTGCAGAAGTCTTCATCTTCGACTTGATTTTTTGGAGCGTTCCCCGAAAGAGCCAGAAGGGACAAAAATGGAAGTCACCATTATCTTTGACTTTCCGAGGGGTACTTCTTGTAACTGGAAGTCACCATTATCTGAGGCGAAACACATGTATTCATGGATATACCAATAACAAACACGCAACAAAAATGGTAACACTCCAACTCTTACCTGTTTACAATTTCACTAACAGTAGTGAACTTAGAACAAAAGTTTTAAGAACTTGCCCGTTTCTTCAAACCTGCAAAGACGGGAAAAGTCCATTATTCAAAAATCATAAATTGATTTTCATAAAACCACGAACAACCCACATAAATTTTTAATGTGTTAACATCTACTGATTTTTCAAAAACTGGACAGACGTCCATTCTACAATTGTGAAAATTCACATACAGACATTATTTCACGATGTATAAGTGTCTACTTTCAACAGTTGTTCAAAATCAAGACATCGATTTTACTTAAAAATATATATATATTTTTAATGTGAAACTCACATAAATTTGAAATATATATATATATATATATATATATATATATATACCATCAATCGTTCTATCTCACAATGGTATGAACCCAATGGTTGTTTCAAGTTGATTCACGAGTTACTGGCAGAGCACCAACAACCTAAGAAGACACAGCATAAGAAAGTTAGCCAGGAGGCTTTAAACCTGAGAGTGTGCAAGAAAAAGATCAGGAACGTTTTTTTTACTGCTGCCATTAAAGTTTTAACCTCTAGTGGTATCGCTCCTGTTGGAGAGGACACTTTGAAGGGATTACTTGATAAACATCCTTATGCACCTCCTCCCGTCATCCCCACCATGCATGCTGTTACTTGCAGTGTTGTCTCATCTAGTGATGTGGTCCTTGGAAGAATTAGAAGCTTTCCGAGGGGTACTTCTTGCGACAGAGATGGTTTAAGGGTCCAACACTTACTTGATGCTCTTAATGGATCTGCTGAGGCTGTTGCTGATGAGTTACTGACCTCCATTAACGGGGTGATTAATCTGTGGCTCGAGGGCTTATGTCCTCCATAGTTGGGAGAATACGTAGCCAGTGCACCTCTTACACCTCTTCTTAAGCCTGATGGGGGCATTCGACCCATCGCTGTTGGTACAGTTTGGAGATGCCTTTTTTTCCAAAGTTGCGGTGCAAGCAGTTGGTAAACAGATGTGTACTTATTTCGAGGATTTCCAGTTTGGTGTTGGAGTCCCCTGTGGTGGTGAAGCAATATTACACTCTGTCAACCGGCTTATCCTATAAAAAGGCCATTGCTCTTCCATGACAATGCTGTTGGTGGATTTTCGCAACGCTTTTAATGTGGTAAGTAGAACTGCTATGTTGCAAGAGGTTAGAAACCATTATCCGTCCATTTCTAAATGGGTGGAGTTCTGCTATGCTTCTCCCCCTACACTGTATTATAATGATTCATCTTTGCTGTCAGCACAAGGGGTCCAACAGGGTGACCCTCTCGGTCCTCTCCTTTTTGCCCTTACTCTTAATCCTTTGGTAAAAATGATTGTTGAACGGTGCCAATTGGACCTTCAAGCTTGTTATTTAGACGACGGAACCTTGATTGGGGATACTTTAATGGTTTCCGAGGCGTTCAATATCATTCAATCCGAAGGAGGTAAATTTGGGATTCACCTGAACGTTTCCAAAACTGAGGTTTTCTGGCCTTCGGTGGACGCTAGATGTGATAGTGCTTTTCTTCCTCAAGTCAGCAGGCTGTTGCATGGGGTCAAGTTGCTTGGTGGCCCGGTTAGCTTGGATCACAATTTCCGCTGTAATTTGGTTCGTAATAGGGTGGACAAGACTACATCCTTGATGGATGCAGTGTTGAAATTTGAGGATCCGCAGTGCGAGTTATACCTATTGAGAAGCTGTGCAGGGGTTTCTAAATTGTATTTGTCCATGAGAACTACTAGGCCGGAGTACCTAGCTGACTCTCAAGCCGCCTTCGATACGCATTTGTCTCAGCACTTGCGTCACATTTCCACGAATGATGGACCTGGTTTGGGTTTGCTGCAGCTTCGAATTGCTTCTTTACCTCTCAGGTACGGTGGTCTAGGAATTTAATTTATGGATGATGCTATGCACTATTGTTATTTAGCATCACATATTCAAACACAGCCTCTCCAGTATGTCATTCTTCGTAACACCTCTCTTCAAGGTCCTGATATAGGTCTTCAGCGTGCTCTTGAGTTGTTCTCGAATGTTTGTGGCCATGAAGTCAACGTTGATTTAACTGCCCCCCCCCCCCCCCACCCCACCCCATCCCATGAAGACTTTCGCGGTTAAATATTTTGGCATTGTCATAAAGGAGATGCCATCCAAATATGCCATGTCTATGCGTGACAGTGCTCTTTGGCAATGTAACAAGGTTAGTCATGCTCAAGATTTCATCAAGGCTTTACCTATCGAAGGGCTTAATTAGAGAGTTGGTGCCAAACAATTTAGTGTTGTTTTGAGCTATCGGTTGGGTATTCCTTTATTTCCCGAAAATAGCTCATGTGCTTCATGTAATAGAGATATGGATTGTTATGGAGATCATGCCTTGCATTGCGCGAAAGATTTGGGGATTAAATATCGACATGATCTTGCTCGTGACACCATTGTTAACATGTGTTTCTGCGCTGGAGTTCCTGCCAGGAAGGAAGTCGATTTAGGGTTCTTGTCCAATGAGGGGAATGGCTTGCGTCCGGCTGACATTCTGGTTCTCAATTGGGACAATGATCGTGATGTGTGTTTTGATGTCACATGGGTCTCGCCTTTCACTGGTAATTGGGCTAGTACTTTTCATCCGGGTGTTTCTTTGGGCAATGCTATTACTCGTAAAAATAAAAAATATCTTGATAAATGCTTAGATCAAGGTTATGGTTTCGGTGCCTTGGCTTTTACGACACTCGGTGATTTGGGGGATGATCTGGTGGTTTTATTGAAGAGGCTACATAACCATTTGTCTAGGTTTGATGTTACTGCTAAGAAAGTTAATTTCTTTTTCCACAGATTAGGGATTGTCATTCAGAAAGGAGTTGGAGCCCAGCTTGTCGCTAGGATTCCTTCTAGTTTTATGAAATTATTTATTTATTTATTTTCAATATATATATATATATATATATATATATTTGCTCCCTCACGCGAGCATTCGTCTTTGAAATGAGAGTTTCCATTTTGTGAAATCTCACATATTTAAAAAATAAAATTTTGGTTTTCGTAGACAAAATTTTATCATTAGACACAAGTCTATTAAAAAAAAATATCTCTTATGCTAGGGATTATTGTTTGTTTCTTAAATTAACGAACGAACGAACATCCGTTCCTAAAACAAGGATTTACTTTTTCGGCCCCTGCCCGTAAACGCTAAACCGACCAAAACTGGACGTATGATCGTCCAAATCAGCAGTGCTTCATCTCTCCGTGCTCACGGGATGACACTCTACCATACTGCTAGAGTCCATATCTTGGCATTTGCTCATACATTACATCATTGGAGCAAATCGGGGATTCTGAAAATGCCTTTGTACGACTAAGTTCAACTATTTATCTCGTTTGCTGGAAAATCACCATCCAGTGCTTACTGCGGAACATGACTGCCCCTCGCTAAGCAGGGGACTTAATGTTGATGGTGGATTTTTGACAAAGGTAAAAATGGTAAAATCATGATACTGCATGTTTCTGACCCGGCTTCAGGAATGTATGTGACGATTCATATTTTTTGATCCGTGAACCATTTCACGATCTTTGACTGAGAGAACGTTTCTCTCAGAGCTATGATATATATGTTTCTCGAAAGGCCTCTCAGCTGAGCGTTCGATGCTTCACACATTTCATCATCACCTCTACATAGAATCAAAATGATTTGGCGGTTCCTAGACATAATGTTTGTTAGAGATCTTAACGCCTTCAGGACGTCACGCTGCTCGTTGTTCCCTGACTACGTAGAGATACCGTGTATAGAATCTCTCGATGATTGGGCGGTTCCTAGACATAATGTTTGTTAGAGAGCTTAACACCTTCAGGACGTCACGCCGCTCATTGTTCCCTGACTATACACCCCTCAGAACGAATATGATG
This sequence comes from Papaver atlanticum, assembly GCA_023531105.1. NCBI lineage: Eukaryota > Viridiplantae > Streptophyta > Magnoliopsida > Ranunculales > Papaveraceae > Papaver > Papaver atlanticum. Next base: position 4,604,714 of record JAJJMB010001336.1, read on the forward strand.
CTTCAATTATGTCATATCTCGATTATGCAAATAGATTAATTCTAGCGTGTCATTCATCAACTGAATTCCTAGAAAATAATCTGTTCTATCTCATTACTCCGTTCCATGGCTGATCCTCAGCTGGATTCCATGGATTAGTAATAGATAACAATTTTATCTCATTACTCCGTTCCATGAATTCTCAGCTGAATTCTATAGATTAGTAATAAATACTCAATTAATTTTATTGCTCCGTTTCATGACTGATTCTCAGCTGGATTTCATGGATTAGTAATAAATATTTAACAATCGGGCATCTGGGCCATCACCGAGTAAGCCCCGAGAAAATGGTGCAAGTGTACTTGATAATAATGCACGAACGAGCACCCGAACGCACGAATGAGCAATCGAAAATACGAACGAACAAGGAACCTATGCAATTAGGAAGGAAAATAATATTAAATACAATAAACAAGAGGCGTGGGACCGGGCCCGCCGTCCGGCCGGTCATGCCGTCGTGGCCGGTTCCCCTCTTACGTTATTTTATTTTATTTTTATTTATTATTTCCCTCATCTCATGAAGACTCCTTCATTGTAGCAAACTCTCTCGTTTGAGCGAAACTCTTAGTTTCTCCATACTTTCCATCAAATGATGAAAAATTAGTAAAAAATAGGGAAAGGTGTAACGGGACCGGGCCACTTAGCCGAAAGGGCATGCCCTAGCCGTGGCTGGTCCCACACCTTACAATTCCTTATTTTCTCATATTATTATTTCCTTCATCTCACGAAACTCCATCATTTGAGCGAAAATCCTAATTTTACAATATTTTCTCAAATATTGCTCAAACCATGAAAAAACCAAAAAGTAAAATGGTCACATGACCGACTAGGTTTCTCACATTAAATATTAAAATATTATTATTTTAATATTCTCAAAATAATGGTCGCACAAGCAAAGTTCTACTTGCTCATTCGAGCTAAATCGAGAGTTTCAGTCAAGATCAAACTCTTCTTAAAATTCAAAATATTGCTCAAATGCGCACCAGAAAATACCAAAACTTTCAGGATTGAGACACGGATAGTATGGTGACATGGGCATGTCACCTTGACCGACCAAGGTCGGCCCTTAGGCTTGCAAGGATCCGATCCCACACAACTTCATAATTTTGACCTAATTTTCTCTCAATTGTTCATATTGGGTCCAAACTCTTTCCAACCAACTTGGAATTTGCTCAATCGACCACCAGCTGGTCCCACGACCACCAAGGGACGGTCCCATAACCTCTTGGTCGGTCCCTCATCTCTCCATAACTAGGTTTTACCACCTAACGCTCACACGAGCACTATTTTAATAAATGATTAAACCAGCATTTGATCATCCTTTCACCACTGGTCAACAAAGGACTTTGGTTCATGCTCACTCGAGCACTTAGGCACTACATGGTAGACCATCATCCCATGTAGCCGGTCCCTCCTTCACTCAATGACTGATCTTCAGTAATTCATCAATTGATCAAAATTAGGGTTTCGAACGAATGCTCTGTAAATCATAATTCTGAGCAAGTTCAAACACTAATAATTTTATGTTGATCTAACAATCAACATATGGATTAATTTTATAATATTCGGTCCAGCTACCAATATTTTAATTGATATTTTATTTGGTCACGTTACCAATAATTCATCAAATGAGCAATATTTGCTCAGATGCTCGAATATTGATT
>JAJJMB010001336.1:4621714-4652550 GCA_023531105.1 Papaver atlanticum
AGCTCTTGCGGCAAAATTGGCTCGAAAAGTGGTGTTTTATACCCCAGGATATAGTACTAAAGGCACCCCAGAAATGCACCGGAAGCACCCCAAAAATGTGTCGGAGGAACCCCGGAAAAATTACTATCTACGCCAAAAAATTACTATTTGCACCCCATAAGACAAGTGCTAAAGGGACACCCGTGCAGGATTAGGGGGAGGACATGTTCTTCTCAAATTCAAAAAAATATTTTTGGTGGGAAAATATTCCCTTTCACTGGCAGAATTTCAATCGGATGTTTGGACGTGATTTAGTGAGATTCAATCCCTGAAACTTACTGGGTAGACGTGATATGACTATAGAAAGCTAGTATGGGTGATTTTATAGATCGAATTTGGCTGGATAACTTGTTTTAATCCAAATAGGGAGTTGGAGGAAAAACATGAGCTTGCACGAGTTGTGAGAAATTTAAATGTGTACTGCACGTGTTTGGAAGACTTAATAGATATCCTGGAGCGTGAAGAAGGTATAGAAGGAAAGAAATACAGCTGCATGCGCGTGGAAGATCAAAAAATGGAAATTTTGGCCGTGGAGAATAATATTGATAAATGAAGATTATTTGGGAGATATGGCCTGATTAAATGAGGATTAGGAGTATAAATAGATTGCTCCAGGTACAAGGACGGGGTGTCGAGAGTTGTGGGTCGAGAGGAGAGCTCAGGAGGCGTGAATCAAGAGTTTTCAGAACTCTGTTGTTGTTGTTGTTGCTGCTCGTGAAGAACAGGGAAACAGCGACGGTTTCTTCAACTGGTTGTAACAGTTTCTTCAACTGGTTTGCAACATTTATCTTCGTTGTAACAGTTTCTTCAACTGGTTTGCAACATTTATCTTCGTTGTAACTGTTTCTTCAATTGGTTTGCAACATTTATCTTCATTGTAACAGTTTCTTCATCCTCTTCTGCAACATTTATCTTCAGATTTGTAACGATTATCTTCATCATAACAGTTGAGAGTTGAAACAGTCAGTCTGTAACGCACCTGTGCTGTTGTAGATTTCATGTTTCATTATTTTCTCTTCTTGTAAACACTTTTTGAGCCATGAATACATATTTTGAGTGTGTTTTCGACATGATGAGTTAAACCCCAACACTGGGACGACGGAGGAGGCCGAACTTCATACATGGGTAAATTTATTTTTATTCTTTTCATGACTTTAGCATTAAAATTAATTGAAATATGATTTGATTAAATTGGTTGTCATTTGATTTGATTGGTCATGTTTAGCTTAGGTGATTTGATGTCCCATGCTTAACATTTACAATAAATGTTTTGAGAATCTACCTTGGCAAAAATAGAGTCCATGTTTATATTTCTTGAACTAAAATTGTTGAGAATAAATAAGTGAACCTTATGTTATAAAGATTGGCTAAATCCTTATTCCCAGTACCTCTCGCCCATTGTTAAATATCTTTGTATATATTTATTTAGTATTTTTAAAAACTTTAATCTCTACAAATCCGAGTGAATGACAACCTCATTTCTTACCATTATCTAAAAATTTGATCAGCGCGTCCCATGTTGCTTCCTTCCTAAAGATAAGTGCGTTCGAATGCATGTTGTGCTCCTCAACGTTCTAAAGAGAATGGGGATATGCGCGTCGTCGAAAAACGCTCCCTCCAAACCCACTAAATCAAAATGCACCACCACTTACATATAATATAAAAATAAGCGCGTCGAACCCTCTAAGGTAGAGTATAAAGCCGCTATCTTCCTAAGGACAGGTGCGTCCAAGTACACTCGTCCACACTCTAAGGAAGAGCATACCGCGGTCCAAACATCAGTCTAACCTACATTATGACATACGCTAAAGGATATAGGATGCCCCACCACGCAAACCAGGGGACTTTATATGCAACATAAAAAAATAGAGTTAACAATAACAAACGTAGGATTAACCAAAGAAAGCGCAGAATGCAAATCCCAATCTTAAAACAACATGATACCTCACCTAGTTCAAATATCCGCAAACAACCAAACAAATAAATTGTTCAAAGAAGAAGAAAATGCACGAGATAAATAAAAGGAAGGCAGAAGAAATGCAAACGGGAATGCGTTAGGCAGACTGGAACAAGGACTATTCCTGCCTTTTCTCCTCGAGATCCTCACAAACTTTCTCCTCTGCAATCTCCGCCTGCTGAGCTGCAACTGCCGCTGCCCCCACGCTAGCGGTAAGCTGATTCAGCACCACCTTCTTATCCACAGTAAATTGGGAAAGACTGACTAACTCCTCATCGAGCTTAGTAATTTGGCCAGGGAGATGCACGCGTGGGTCATTACGATCTTTCACCTTTGTCAACAGCTCTTCCAACCATTTCACGCGAAATTCGAGGTTAGCCGTAACACGAATAGTAGTCTCCTGGGCGTGCAAAACACTAGTGTCAATGGAACCATCCCCTACCCGTGTAAGCTGGTCAGCAACCTCGAGGAAATTCTTGTTCATATAACACAACGTCCTCATGTCGAGGAGATCCTCCTTCACCATGTGGCCACCACCGCGCTACACGATATCCCTGTAAGTGATGACAAAAGTAGATGGCACTCAAAATCCATGAACTAATTTATAAAGGGAAGGATCAACGCCAGCCTCAGCGGCATCTACCACCTTCGAAAAGCGAAACTGTGCATCCTCAGGAATCGATAACGGGTCAGAAATGTTGGGGCGTCTCTCCAGAGGACCAACCAGCGCAGAACTACTCTCATTTAATCGAGCGTGTTTCACAGACCCTGCGGCAGGAATCACGCACCTCCCACCCTCGATACTAGACCCCTCATGCTTACCGATTTTTTTTCGCTTGCGACCCATATCCTAGAAAGCGATATGCGCGCAAATGGAATAACGAGGGTGGCGAGTAAGCATTAACGAATGCACTAAAAACAATGAATAAGGAATACGCCAAGGGTCGAGAAAAAAGAGACCAACCTCGGGGACGAGCGGAGAATCGTGAGGTTTCTGATGAGACGCGGAAGAGGCAGAATAAGACTCGGAGTCACTCGTAGAACCTACAAAATAATGAATAAGTGACATTGCGAAGATGAACTCGAGTATATATATAAAAAAAGAGAGTTGGAAGACAAAAGATGCTATTAAATAAAGATACACATGTCAATGAGCAGTCACCTGCAAAGTAATCTGGATGGAGTGCCACGTAAGCTGTGGACCCACCTGGAATCGATTGACTTGACCCGGAAGGACTCAGCGAATATAGCACATCACTAGGGGACTCCAAAGATTGGCCCCTGACACGAAGGGTCTCTTCCCACAAAGGATTGACAGATGATATGTGAAGGCGCGAAGACACCCAACCAGCCCCTTTAGATAATTTGACGCCAAGATTTTGCACAAGATCCACCAATGAAGGGGTAGGGCTATCACCAGTACCTCGCTGGGACCGCGATGGACTATTTGGCCGAACCTGTATGGGATGCAGAGACGAGACATCAGCAGAAGAGCAGGGGCGGAAAATATCCGACTTGGCCGCTTCCCGTCTGGCCTTCTTAGCAAGACTCTTCTATGACCAATCACTCATTGGGATGTTGAGGTACTCCCCCATCAAATAAGAAGGCACCTTCCACCCCACGGGATTAGACAAAGGAGATTCCTGAGATTGTAGAATTTTTCACTTTCTTAATAATAATAAAAAAAAAGATGATGAATGAAGAAGATATAAACTACCTGCTTCGCCAGCAAACTAGCAGCAGGCTTAGGAATATTAAGTCTAGGAGGCTTCCGATGAGAAGAGGGCTTCACCCCTTTCTTCTTCCTGTTAGGCTCGTGACCCTCAGGAGGATCCCAGGAAGTTACCAAAGGATCTAGTGGGAGACCTTTGGTGCCAGGCTTAAGACCATTTTTCTGGGCTATTTCCTCATCAAGCTTAACCCAACCAGACGCATGTAAAATATGGAGATCTTTAAAAGATAAGTCAGGAAGAGAAGACAGATCACGAAGAAGAAAATTCAGGGCTCGGCAACGCATGCGGAGCTGATAATCATGAGCCAGCTCAGTAATCTCCAAAGGGCGCTCAGGCATTGACTGTTGAAAAGAAAAGCTAATCCCTCGGTCGATTAGGCGTGTCGGTTCCTTGAAGACAAAATGATCGAAACTAACAATGATATCCGCATCCTCGGAGCAGCCCCAAGGCGGGAAGCTAGAAGGGGGCCCTTGCTCAAACCCAACTTGACGAGCCACATAGTCTGTATTATAAGATATGACGATGAACTTACCAGGAAGATAACCAGGCAACACCGTCATCACCGAATCAAAAATAGGATGCCGATAAGGCCTGCGCTGAATTCAACTCCGTTCCCTCCAATGGCGAGGTAAAATCATAGTGCCCAGGACCCGAACGGTCTTCATGATAAGGAAAAGGCTCGAAGTTCTTCGCCACATCCATAAGCTTAGCTATATCCTCTTTAGGCACTTTTCCTTTACCATTCCAAAGAGCCATCCGCTATAACCATAGGAAACGTCAACCTTACGGACAGTACCATCATCTTGCTTGACATCCTCTTCACAATGAACTGCCAGGACATGAGGATCGGGGGCATACTCAGGAAGATGCTCCCAAGACCATGCCTGCATAAAGGAAGAGGGGATATAGGTCTCGACCTTATGAGTTGTATTAACTATACGAACGTCATGGCAAAATAGATCTAAATGACGATACAAGCCGCCCAAAAACATCGGCGCAAGAGGAAAAGAGACACACCGAGATAGCAACACAGTCATTGGCATAAGTTCACTCTTGATGGTATCCCGGGAACTATACTCGAACATATCGTGACAGAGCCATAACAGAATATAAGCAGCCAATTCAGCACGAGGCCGCATCTCTTTCCTACGAGGAGGGATAACCTTTCCATCCACCACCCCCGGGGCCTAATACTTGATCCAAAGAGGAAAGGAGGCGCGCTTATGACGTTTAGCAAACGACTCAGGGCTGGTTCGCGCTGAGGGAATTGATGATCAACGAATTTCCTCATAAGCGTGGGTAGAGCTGGCAAGCAATCATTTCCCTATATGAGGTGATGAGGAAGGTTTCTTACCCTCGACCACTTTAGTCTTGCCCTTGGCAGCAGGCGATGGTTTACCCTTTTGGCTAGCATTCACAGCCTTTCCTTTGACTCCCTGCCATAATGGTAGTTGATCTTTGCTTACTTGTTCATTACGAGAGTCATCTTTACAATCCAGCAGATACGCCCTTAACTCCCTATCCTCGTCAGTCAAAGCTTTAAAAACGGCCACCTCATCATACGAGTGACTACCATGGATTGGCAATACCGTAAGAGCCACTACGTCCTCTAAGACTATGGTAGCCTCCCCCCGTGCAAAGAATAAAGTATGAATAGGAGACGCCCAACGACAGAATAGATGCGTCATATCACGCCTATACCTAACTACTTCTCACTTGAGAGATGAATTTATGGCTTAATCGCTACCCGCTGAACGAAGGGCGACCACGTGGTCTGGATTAGAGCGGATGTAAGCCGTCCAGTGCGGCCATATAGCAGGCATGGCAGATGAAGACCGAATCTTGATAGCGGGAAGATCGTAATAACCATGATGGATAGCCATCCGTGAAACCTTTTTGAACGAAAAGGTGTCTAGGGTATCTGCCTCAGGATACATGATCCATCCAGAGGCAGGAGGATGAGATGACACAGGAGGGTTGAGTAGGCGTGGGACGAGAACGTCATCCATAGGGAGGACGCGCTGACCATCATGGAGACCTCGTAGTTTTAACGCACGCTTCAGATCGGAGTTACTCGTGATTTCGAAGATTGTATATGTTAGAGCACTGCTCGGTCCAACTCGCAAGCGTTTCTATCTCAAGCTTGTTTGTCAAGTTTAGTTATCAAAACTATAAGTCTTGATTTCTAGTCTACTTATAGCTAAGTCTCGGATTAGGATAGTAAGGGTAGTTGAGCATTAGACTTCACGACGTTCATCGATTGAAGACGAAGAACTACTAAGGGGAGCTTGTGGAACTTCATCAACAAAAGGTATGTGGAGACTTGAACTCATCTATCACTTAAAAGTCTATCTACTCTATCTCCTATTTGAGACAAAAGTCGTATAGCTATATAGACTTCGATTACACACATTTGATATTTCGAGCTGAGTTTAACTCGCTTATATATTTCTCTAAATATGTGTTGGTAAGCTTTCGCTTTAACCAAGTTCATCTTATATTCTTGACGAAAGTCAAAAGATGATCATGTGAAAATCACCTTGTAACATCGTACATGATTTGTGTGAGACATTCATTTGATGTTGACTCGGAATGTTTAGTATTGATCATTCGATCACTTGAAAATTGCTTCGAAGCTAATAGTTTGTGTGAGAAAGCTATTGTCGTCTTCTAAGAATGTTTCAATGATTGAAATGAGAGTTTGGAACTATTAACCATGATTGGATATAGCACAGTATGCGTATTTGTATGCTAACTGTTGCAAGTTATTCCAATTCCGGGAACCATAGTATGCATACCCGTATGCGTACTGGTTGGTTAATGAAAGTCCGGGAACTTAGTATGCGTACTGGCGTGAGTTTCAAGTTCCGAAAATTCAACTGAGTTTGGAAGGTATGCGTACCCGTTTGCATACCGGAGAACCCAAACTTAGTCCGGCCACTTAGGTATGCGTACTCGTTTGCATACTTGAGTAGGTTATGTTCTAAAATCGGTTTGTTCATGAACTAATACATTTATATAATAAGGAATACAATCTTTTGCAAACCGTGGCTATAATGTTCATGAATTAATTCGAGTGAATCAAAATCGATTTTGCTTCAATTGTGTCTTGTATACTTCTATGAGAATATAAACAATTGAACAACTCTAGAACTAGTTTTATTTGAGTCATTTGAACTAGTTATGGTTAAGATGAATATGGTTGATATGAAAATGTTCATATGGCTAACTTCGGTTAACTATTGTTGAGCCAATAAAAGTGTACACGTTTAGGTACATTTACTCATATCTGAATGAAGTCATTTTCATTTGTGTGTAACAAGCTAAGTTCGATCTAACAGTTGAAAGATATTAGCTTGAGTCTAATCAGGTTTTCATCTAACGGTAAATATTGAATGCTTTGTTACCAAGGTAACATTGATTGAAAACCTTAATTTGAAGACTATATAAGGAAGAACTCTAGCAACTGGGAAACCAAATCCCCACACCTCCTGTGTGATACTAGTTGCGACTAAAGTTGATTCCCCTTTAACCTTAGGTTTTTCCAAATCCTGTAGGTTAACGACTTAAAGACTTCATTGGGATTGTGACACCATACCCAACTATTTTCTCTGTAGTTGCATGTTTTGATTTTGCTGCTTTCTATCGTTATGAGTACGTTCTTCTCTAAGATTTGCTCGAGATTTATTCTCCGATAGGAAAGATAAAAAGTAGTCACAAACATCTTCGTCTTATCGTTTGTGATTCCACAATATCTTGTTTCGCTACCATTAAGATTATTGTGAGGTGATTGATATTACTAGGCTGTTCTTCGGGAATATAAGTCTGGTTTATCAATTGGTTCCTGTTCACCTTGATTTATAAAAAGACGGAACAAAACTCATAGGTATTTCTGTGGGAGACAGATTTATCTATTCAATAAACTTTTCTGTGTGAGAAAGATTGGTTTATCAAGTCTTAGACTTTGGGTCGTAGCAACTCTTAGTTGTTGGTGAGATCAGCTAAGGGAATCAAGTGCGCAGAGTCCTGCTGGGATTCAGAGGCGTAAGGAACGCGACTGTACCTTGATCAGTGTGAGATTGGTTAGGGATCAACTAAATTCCAGTCCGAAGTTAACTTGTAGTAGGCTAGTGTTTGTAGCGGCTTAATACAATGTGGTTTTCAAATCGGGACTAGGTCCCGAGGTTTTTCTGTATTTGCGGTTTCCTCGTTAACAAAATTTATGGTGTCTGTGCTATTTCTTTTCCACATTATATTTGTTTATATAATTTAAATATCACAGGTTGTGCTTAGTTCAATCAATTAGATAATCCAACCTTTGTTTGTTGATATAAATTGATTGACACTTGAACATTGGTCTTAGGTACCGTTCAAGTTGTTTCTCATAATAATCAAGCTCACGGATTCTGTTAGAGCATTGCTCGGTTGAACCCACCAAGCATTGGTATGTCAAGTTTGGTTGTCATATTTTAGTGAATCAAAACTCATTTAAAGAGTCACTTGATTATTTACTAGAGTCAACTTCGTATAGGTTAGCTAGAAAGTTACTAGGATATGAGACTTACAAGTATTACGTGAAGACTTTGAAGAATGTGAAGAAGTAAAGAACTACAATGACGACATCATCCTTTCTCTTGAGGTTAGTAATATTTGACTTGAACTGTTTCATTCCTAACGTATCTTTTAAGTCGTGCATATTGAAAACATAACTGCGAAGCTGTGAATGATTATACTCTAGTTAGACATAGTATTAAGGAATTACAATACGAAGTATAACGTCTATCTTTTGAACTTCATATATAAGACATCGACATAATTGTATGAATGCTATTGTGATTATGTATGGGTATGGGTGAAGATTTCGTCATAGGAAACAATGTTTTACATTCGTTTAAAGGAAGTACAATTCATAAACTTTTTTTATGAATCGAAAGGGAAATCGCTAGGCTTATTGGTATTGTTATTCATTGCAAATCTTTGGATTACCAATATGTGTGTTTAGTATAACCGCTCATAACTTGTCTATGTATCTTGGTAAAACTATACACAATGCCTGACTTTTGTATTGGTATGACTTTTATTAGTGAAACCGATCTTAAGTAATCACCTGAGATGGTATGATCTATATATTGTAATTGGTATGACCAACTCTAGACATTGGGGAACCAATCCTAGTAAGAGGTGCAACCAATCACAAGTATGTGGAATCGATCCTTGTAAGAGGTGCAACAAGTCTTAGTAATTGGTAACCGATCCTATGACTTGTGCAACCGATTACATGTTAAATACCATAAATATGTGGTAACCGATCCTAGTACCTAGTAAACCAACTTTTGGTAACTAGTGTGACTGATCCTAGAACCCACATGGAGGTAGAACCGAAGCTTGTTTTGGTAGAACCGTTAAACCCATGATTGGTGATTTGATAGGATAATCAATCAATAACATAGTTCTTGGCTTGAGAATCTTCTCTTCTTATATAAGATTCACTCAAACTAGATCGAAGTGTCGACGGGGATCTTTAGAACTGTTTGTAGATCTAAAGACGTCTTGTGATAATCCATTGTTAACAGACTCCGTTCTGTGTGTGATTGATCACAAGAGATTCAAGTTGTTTGTGTGCAGGTTTATATTGAAGATCTAAGAAGATTTGAAGAAAAAGAAAATTTCATATTTGAGTTCATAATCTTACGTGTGCACAAAACTTGATCGGCTGGAGGGATCTAACTATAATCGTTTTATCTTTGTGATAACCTTGATTGATTAGTTGAGTAGATCGGCATCAATACATTTCTTTGTGATTAATAGTATTGATTGCGTAGTCTAAACAATTACTTTGGTAGTTGTTGAAGAGATTGATCTAAGAACCCGACAAAGGATTTTATTGGGATAAACGGAAGAGCCTTTTGTCAAACTCATATCACGTTGTCTGAAAAGAGTTGTTACCGAACAGATTTATTGTTCCTTTACTGTTTGGAATACGAACCAAAGGAATTGTTCCAAGTGCGTGGCTTATTACAAGTTGGAGGCGCAGGGATACTAAGGGAACTAGGTGAACTATAGGTTTAGTTGCTTGGTCTCAACTATACGAAGTTGGTTTAGATTTTGTATAGCGGCTTAATTATGAGAGTATTCAATTCTGGACAAGGTCCCGGGGTTTTTCTGCATTTGCGGTTTCCTAGTCAACAAAATCTTGTTGTGTATTTTACTTTTCTATTTCCGCAATTATAATTGTTTTATTATAATTAGAAGTAAAATACACAAATGTTAATTCCTAATTACTTGATAGCAATCCTATTGTGTTTGGTTAAGTCCTAACCTTTTATCAAGTAATCATACTTCGTTGTTGTATTGTCTCGATCTTGTATCCATAGTCAATCATACAAGTTATCTTGTTGTCGTATTGTCTCGATCTCGTATCCATAGACGATCACATGAAGTGTGAACCGATTAGTTGTATTTTATCGACTCAGTACATAGACAATCACTTTCGGAGAAAGGACTTATAGGTGGACAAGTTTTAGATTGAGGTATATTTGGGTACCCTCGTCTTTTCAATTGGTATCAGAGCAGGCAAACACGAAAATATCTAACAATCTGTGTTTGGTGCGATCCAACCTATAAGAAAATGAATCTTATGAATGATTCAGTTAATGTACCACCAAGATTTAATGGGATGAATTACCCATTTTGGAAAGATGCTATGAGAACCTTTCTTCAATCCCGAGATTTTAATACTTGGCTATTAATCGAAGACGGATATCAAAGTTCAAGAGTAGGATATCCAGAAGAAGAGTTTAAACGCTTAGCATTTTACAGTTATGAAGAAAGAGCTCTTGCACATCCGAACTATGATGGTCTTAATGCCATCATACACGCAGTAAGTGATGATCTTCTTCATCATAATCTGTCATGTGAAACTTCTAAGGAGGCATGGGATACTCTTGAGACCGTATTTGAAGGAAATGATTCCGAGAAAGAAGCTCGACTTTTGTCCCTTTCTTATGAATGGGAATATCTTAAAATGGATGATAACGATACCTTTGAGGAGTTTAACTCTAAACTTTCTGAGATTGTCAATGCCTCTTTCTTGCTTGGAAAGACTATACCTGAAAAGGAAATAGTATGCAAAATTCTCAGATCGTTGTCATCCAGATACGAGTCCAAGAAACATGCCATAATAGAAGCAAATGATCTTTCTATACTTTCACGAAACTCTCTTATAGGAAAGTTAAAGATCTATGATAAAGAAATTCTGCTGAAGCGACAAACTGTGAAACGTTGTCAAGAGGACAAGGTACTTGTTGAAAAGGAGCTTGACTCAACAATTGTGCTTCTTGCACAACGAATTAAGGACATCTTATCTAATGATAAATATGCTCCTGATACATTATCTTTTTGTCATAAAAAGGATAGTGAAGAAATCCAATGTTTCAAGTGCCGTAGATTCGGACATATGGCTAAACATTGTTCCAGCAGAAAAACTCAGAAGTGCAACAAGGCTTATGTCTCTACTCTCGATGATATTCCGGAGGAAGAACCCTATGAAGGAATATCTAACTTTAATGCACTTCTTGCCAACTCTAACAGTGATGAATCCTGTGAGTCTAATCAACTCCTAAAGAACTGTTTAGAAAAACTTGAGTCGGGATTTAAGGAAAATAAAAGGTTAATCCTAGAACTTGAAAACCTTTTGAAATTCCTGTTAGATAAAACCCGAAAGGTAAAATCTGAGCAAGAAAAATTGGTTGAAAAACCAAGAGGGTCGGAAACTAGTTTTTCTGATAATATGCTAAGTTCTTCATGTGGGGGAAATAACCAAACTGCAATCTCCCTTGAAAATAAATTTATGAAGGCACTTCGCAAAGGGATAAAGACTTTGAAGGTTGGTAAGTTTATTAGATTTCAAAAGGAAATTGCAAACTCTTGCAATTACAAGAGAAAGAAAGAACGTAAGGAAACACAATCTAATGTGTTTATAAGTCATCCTAAGGATGTCTTTGTTACCTATGGTGAGAATAATTCTCACCTCAACACACACTGATTGTGTTGAAGAATGCATCCTCACTTGTTGCCCAAAATTCTGATTGTGAGGAAGCATAAATCTGGGCAGGATGTACATATTTGTTCCTTAAGTAAAAATAGTCTTAATCGATATCTTTTACTTTTTGGAAAAATATATTCGGTTTCCATAAACCAAATTTTCCCTTGATTTTCTTCCATTGTATATATATTGTTCTTGTCCGAAAGAAGACTATATTGTGTCAATGGAAAATTCGACAAAAGAAAGATCATCTCTTGATGATTTAGCACTCTGTGCATCAGTTATGACTGAAACTCATGATGTATCTCTGCATGATAATCCTCAAGATTCTCTAAGAAAACAGATTCTTACTGTTAGAGGTTGCATTAGATATCATGAGCTGATGATAAAGGACTCAAAAGAAGTACTAGCTGATCATAATTCTCAACTGATTGAGATGAACAAGTTATCTACTTAAAAAGGAAGTGCTCAGAAGAATTTGAATCCAGTTTTCGAAAGCAATCTTCACAAGACTTGCGATTAGAAAGAGAATAGACATCAGTTTTTGATTTCTTTCAATAAATTGTATAAGGTCTATTTTGAATAAAACTATCTATTTATGTAATGAATAAAATTATTATTTTATAATTTTTCTTGTGATAGTTTTCGATTACATAGCCTGTGCTTGAATACTTTATATTATTGCTATGTATGTTTATGGGATGTTTGATTTCGGTTTTCACAACCTTAATATTCAATCTCATATGGTGCGAACCCTTATGGTTTGGGTGAATTTTTGATTTAGCGGGATTGAGTTCTAGCCCATGTTGGTAGGCTTTATCAAAGGATCATAAGGGGTTCTGATTGAAACTAATATGTGAAAAAGTCACAATATGTTGAATCGTTTTTGGTTTAGCATAAAAGCATATGTGTTTCGGGGTTTCAACTTTTGCATCGCATTAGTTAAAACCGATATTCAACCTTTCTCTGGTAAAGGTTGCTCTTTGTTGTTGTTCTTTTGTTTTGGCGGGAGGATGACAACACAACGGGGGAGAGTTCTATGTGAACATGCGATTAATGATATATCTTTCCGGAATGAAGAGGATGCGGAATTTGAGGTAACGAATTTGTTAGTTAATCATTTTCCTGTTTAAGAAAAGCCTGATTTTATTGCATATATTTATTGCTTTTGCTTAACAAAATTTCGGTACAATTGATGTTTATTCCATTATTTGTGTATGGATGTGTGTGTGATTCAATTGTTTCCGGTTAAGAAAAACTATTGTTATCTTTCTTTATGGTTTGGTATCAATTGTTGAGGCTTACGAAATTTCGGTGCAATTGCGGTACTATAATGTCTATGTTTGTTTCAATTGCTTCCGGTTGAGGTAAATAATTATGCAAGTTGATTTATTTGGTTTGTATTAATTGTTTATGGCTTAAAAAAAAGGTTTTCGGGATAAATTGTTTAGTCCAATTTGATTCCGGATAAGAGAAACTAAGTTAATTCTGATCTTAGTTAGACTTATCAAAGTGGAGGTTTCGGTTATTCAAGTCTAATCGAATGCCTTAACAAGATATGCTAGTTAACTAACTTAGTACTTGTCTTGTTTAAAAGTGAAAGGTCTAAGTTATTATTTGAATAATTAGAACCTGATGAGAAAAATAGAGTTAATTCTGATCTTTATTTTGGTCTTATCGAACAAGCGATTGAATTTGTACAATCGGTTTAGCAAAAGACCTAAGGTGCTTAGTCAATTTTTTGATTTGCTAAACTATTAGGGAAAATTGCTTCGGGAAATTGTTTCCTTGGTAACATATCAAAACAAAATTACTTTGTAGTTTCGGTTTTGATATTGGTTATCTAAAATGGTGTGTGGAACCCTCGTGCTTAACTCTTATAGGTTGCAAGTCTTTTAGATTTGTAAGATCCTTTCGGTTTGTCTTTTATTTGCTCGTACCTTTGTCATTTTGTGACAAAAAAGGGGAGAAATATATGGAGTAAACAAGTGATTTGGTATCACTATGGAAAGGGCAATGGTGCTTAAACGTTATATCTAACGAAAGAGTAAAGCATAGACTAAGGGGAGTAACATATCATATTGATACTTGTGGTTATCTTAACTACAAAGGGAATAACAAAGACGTGGGGATTGAAAATCTACCCATCTTACCTTTAGGGGGAGTATTAGCTTTGTTATTATAATGTCAACAACGGTATTTATAGATTGAATGTATACAGGTTATTGTGCTGTTGAAACTTGGAATCATGCGTATGTGTAATGAATTCTTGTAATTTTTTTATCCATATGATGTAAGAGTTTTGTCACTAAAATTGACAGAGGGGGAGATTGTTAGAGCATTGCTCGGTTGAACCCACCAAGCGTTGGTATGTCAAGTTTGGTTGTCATATTTTAGTGAATCAAAACTCATTTAAAGAGTCACTTGATTATTTACTAGAGTCAACTTCGTATAGGCTAGATAGAAAGTTACTAGGATATGAGACTTACAAGTATTACGTGAAGACTTTGAAGAATGTGAAGAAGTAAAGAACTACAATGACGACATCATCCTTTCTCTTGAGGTTAGTAATATTTGACTTGAACTGTTTCATTCCTAACGTATCTTTCAAGTCGTGCATATTGAAAACATAACTGCGAAGCTGTGAATGATTATACTCTAGTTAGACATAGTATTAAGGAATTACAATACGAAGTATAACGTCTATCTTTTGAACTTCGTATATAAGACATCGACATAATTGTATGAATGCTATTATGATTATGTATGGGTATGGGTGAAGATTTCGTCATAAGAAACAATGTTTTACATTCGTTTAAAGGAAGTACAATTCATAAACTTGTTTTATGAATCGAAAGGGAAATCGCTAGGATTATTGGTATTGTTATTCATTGCAAATCTTTGGATTACCAATATGTGTGTTTAGTATAACCACTCATAACTTGTTTATGTATCTTGGTAAAACTATTCACGATGCCTGACTTTTGTATTGGTATGACTTTTATTAGTGAAACCGATCTTAAGTAATCACCTGAGATGGTATGATCGATATATTGTAATTGGTAGAACCAACTCTAGACATTGGGGAACCGATCCTAGTAAGAGGTGCAACTGATCACAAGTATGTGGAATCGATCCTTGTAAGAGGTGCAACAAGTCTTAGTAATTGGTAAGCGATCCTATGACTTGTGCAACCGATTACAAGTTAAATACCATAAATATGTGGTAACCGATCCTAGTACCTAGTCAACCAACTTTTGCTAAATAGTGTGTCTGATCCTAGTACCTACATGGAGGTAGAACCGAAACTTGTTTTGGTAAAACCGTTAAACCCATGATTGGTGATTTGATAGGATAATCAATTAATAACATAGTTCTTGGAAGTCAGATGAACCAATTCTAAACTTGTTTGGAAGTGTGGAAAATCGGTTCCAAGATTGTAAATATGAAAAAGGATTTACAAAGTAAAGATGTCGACATACTTTGAACATGTGCAGAATTCTTATCTTTTATTGTTCAAATATATTCCTTAATAAGGAGAATCCCGGATCGAAATAAATTGAGAATCTTTTAATTAAGGTTTTTAGTTTTATATGCTTTTAATTTCCATCAATTAAATGCATATCTTTAGAAAATAAAAATTGGTAATGTGCATTTACTAATTGGAGATTTTCTACTGAGATTTCGGTCAATATTTGGATAGAGCATTTCCAGGAATTATAAAAACCTATTTGGACTTTATTGCATATCTTTGAGAATATTCGGTTTTGGAAATTCCTTGGTGTCCAAACTTCCTTGGTCTATAAATATTGAAGTTTGCATTTCAAGCAAACTAATCCTCAGAGCCAGCAAAACTACCTAGCTGTGTTGTTACTGGTGGAGCCGTCTATTCGGAGAGGAAAGTACCCTAATTAGGCGAAATCTCTTACGACCGCTCGTTTTATAGACTTCTTTGGGATTGGGAAGCTCTACGAGTACCATTGGTGGGAAAATAGATAATTGCAGTTTATTATTAGTTTTTGATTGATTTGATTGACTAATAGTTATTGAACTTTGATTGCACCTAGTTTGTTTATGCTTGAGAATCTTCTCTTCTTATATAAGATTCACTCAAACTAGATCGAAGTGTCGACGGGGATCTTTAGAACTGTTTGTAGATCTAAAGACGTCTTGTGATAATCCATTGTTAACAGACTCCGTTCTGTGTGTGATTGATCACAAGAGATTCAAGTTGTTTGTGTGCAGGTTATATTGAAGATCTAAGAAGATTTGAAGAAAAAGAAGATTTCTTATTTGAGTTCATAATCTTTGGTGTGAACAAAACTTTATCGGATGTAGGGATCCAACTATAATCGTTTTATCTTTGTGATAACCTTGATTGATTAGTTGAGTAGATCGGCATCAATACATTTCTTTGTGATTAATAGTATTGATTGCGTAGTCTAAATAATTACTTTGGTAGTTGTTGAAGAGATTGATCTAAGAACCCGACAAAGAGTTTATTGGGATAAACGGAAGAGCCTTTTGTCAAACTCATATCACGTTGTTTGAAAAGAGTTGTTACCGAACATATTTATTGTTCCTTTACTGTTTGGAATACGAACCAAAGGAATTGTTCCAAGTGCGTGGATTATTACAAGTTGGAGGCGCAGGGATACTGAGGGAACTAGGTGAACTATAGGTTTAGTTGCTTGGTCTCAACTATATGAAGTTGGTTTAGATTTTGTATAGCGGCTTAATTATGAGAGTATTCAATTCTGGACAAGGTCCCGGGGTTTTTCTGCATTTGCAGTTTCCTCGTCAACAAAATCTTGCTGTGTATTTTACTTTTCTATTTCCGCAATTATAATTGTTTTATTATAATTAGAAGTAAAATACACAAATGTTAATTCCTAATTACTTGATAGCAATCCTATTGTGTTTGGTTAAGTCTGAACCTTTTACCAAGTAATCATACTTCGTTGTTGTATTATCTCGATCTTGTATCCATAGTCAATCACACAAGTTATCTTGTTGTCGTATTGTCTCGATCTCGTATCCATAGACGATCACACGAAGTGTGAACCGATTAGTTGTATTGTCTCGAATCAGTACATAGACAATCACTTTCGTAGAAAGGACTTATAGGTGGAAAAGTTTTAGATTGAGGTATATTTTGGTACCCTCGTCTTTTCAGATTCTATCTGTTTGATTTGCTGATTACATTGAGAAACAGAGATATAACTCTTGGATGTACTTTTCTTAAGATTGAGTCTGACTGTCTAGTTGATTCTCTTGAAAGTATATTGGAGTTAGTCCATACAGATTGCTAAGCGAAATATTGGGTGTGGTTGTTAGACCCCCGCTTTTTCTGTATATGTTTCACCATCCATTGGCATTGGTATATGTAATTCTTTCTGATCCACATCGCCCACCACTTCGGAGTTGATACTCATCAGTTCCTCGGATCCTTCTTTTTCTTCTTCTTCCTCCTCCGTGGATGAACTACAATTGGTAGAGTCGCTAGACATGACGTGTGTATGATATGTCTGGAATGAGATGAAAGGGAATGATGGACTAAAGCTAAAGAGAAGGAATAATTCAAAGGGTCTATATATAGGTTACGTGGGGACCCGAACGTGGCAATTATGAGGAATAAAGAGGAACTGTAAAGTTTCTTTGCACGAAATGGGAGACTAACCGTCACACAGGGACGTGGGGATGGAAGAAAGATTTTTCTCTTAGTAGAGAGAGAAATACGTACACATGGAAGCCAATTGACTACCTGGTCATTTGACAATTGACCCAATAGTCAGCGCACTAATGTTGATACATGAAAATTATTACCCCCCAACAGGGCTAGGGAGCCCCTAAAGGGGTGCTAAATCCAACATGAACAAGGGGATTTGGGGACTAAGGCCCAAGTCCACTAAGGAATGTCCATAAAGAGGAAAGGATAAGGAAGGAATTAAGGGAAAAGGAAGAGGTTGTATTAGAAAAGGAGTGGCATTAGTGGTAATTAAGGAGGTTTAGGACATGTGGCATGATGTCATAAAAGGAAGGGGTTTTGGGAAAGTCTATAAAAGGGGATACAAAGTACAATGGAAAGCGGGGTGTTCTCTCTCATACCATTCCAAGAAGGTGTAGTCATTTGATGTAGCTAGGACGGGTAGGACCAAAATCATATTCACCCCACAACAACGATCATAACGCTTCCAACAATTATTAGCTTCATGGCCAGTACGACCGCATAACTAACACATTGTATCCTACCGATTAGTACAATACTGAAGTTTCGCTTTACTATTACTGTTCCGGGATGAAACCCATATGGCGAGGATGGTGAGCGAGATAAGTTAGATGAAACAATATTAGCCACAGGTTGAGAGTTGAGAGATTTGGTTTGGTGCCCCACAAGTAACTCAAAGGTAAGTAGGTAAGCAATAAAGTCTTCAGTTTTTATAGAACCCATGTTAGTGGTGAGAATAACTATGGAATCATAAGAAGTGTATAATCCAGCAAGGATACAATGACACAACTCAGCATCAGTAATAAAAGTATTTGCAGCAGCAAGACTGTCAACAATATCACGAGCATGATCAATATATGCTCGCATAGTATGAGAACCTTTCTTCAAAGCACGGAGTTCGCACTGAAGATGATGAATATGAATATCAGATTGCAAACAAAGATTCAAGAGAAGACCAAACTTCTTTAGAGGTAGTAAGACGATGAACATGACAAAGAACACTAAGAGTAAGGGATGAGAATAACCAACCAAGAAGGATCTTATCTTGTTTTCTCCAAGGAATAAATTCTGTATTTGAGGATTTATCAGCATCCGAGGGGTAAGGTTTTTCACCAGTAACATAACCATCTAAGTCGTAGCCTTGAATATAAAGCAAAAACTGCGCACGCCATAATGAGTATTTTGTGTCATCAAGTTTTACTGTAATGATGTGGTGGGGTTGTGAGAATAAAGAAGACCACATTGAATAAGAAAATTAATTAGCAGTAGAAGATTCAGAAAAAGAAGACTCTAAAGTAGAAGAAGTAGACATAAAGGAGGATCAAGAAGGATGATACCAAAACAGAACTTATACAGAGAAAATTGATTCTTATTAATCTTTTTGTTGTAAACTAAAGAAACACAAGATGATAAACATAAACAATTAGAGAGAAAGGATAAGAGACCATTTCTATTCACATATATGAGTTGTCTCTATTACAAGGAGAATAACATCTATTTATAGGATTACAAGAGAATGAGTGTTAAATGTAGCATTTAGGAGAGAATTAAGTACATGCACTCATTAGTATAGAAGTTACAAGAAGGTGTAAAGGTGGTGGGAGATATAAAGAGGTGAAAGGGGAGATGAAAAGGTGGTAATGTAAGTGTGGTGTAAATCCACACAATATTTATTTACAACACTCCACCTTGGATGACACCACACTACTACGATATTTCCTCGTTAAAACCTTTCCAGGAAAACTCAAAAGGGACAAAACCTAAACGAAGGAAAAAGATTACAAATTATATCATAGTGTTGGACACGTTAAATATTGCCTCATTAAAACCCTTCGAGGAAAACCCATTGGGACAAAACCAAACGAAGGAAAAAGAGTACACCACACACAAATGTCCATCACACAATACTGATGTTCTCTCCCTGATGATGTACACCCACAGAAAGACTAGTTACATAATGTTGGTCTTCAAGTAGAATTACTGGCCATCTTTGTTCAAAACAATATATAAGTTCGTCTTCAGTAATGTCTTCAAATATCTCTTTAAGCAAATATTTCAAGTTCGTTGCCTTATCAAAACCTTGTCGAGAAAACCCAGAAGGAAAAAACCTTGACTAAGGAAAAAGAGTACAATTGTAGATAGATTAAGAAAAATAGTTGGACATATATATGTTTCCTCGTTAAAACCTTGAGAAGGAAAACCAAGTGGGACAAAAACTTTGACTAAGGAAAAAGAGTACAACGCATGAAGTCCAAGATATCCAATATATCCTCCAATAGAAAGAAGCTATCTCAGTTGATTGGTTTGACGATACGGCACCACAAGTAATTAATCAACAACCATCTTCAACTCAAGAATTTTTTTGTTGGTAATGGAGACCTTTGTGTTTCCATAACTTAATTTCAAATCTCAAGCTGAATTGTCTTTTTCCAATTCCCAACGGTTGATTTCTAAGATCTGATATATCTTTTATTCTTCGTAAATTTCTTTCAAACAATAATAGATGATAATCCTTGCTGCTGAAAAAAGGATGTTGTATCGTCTAACAAGCTTGGAAAATAGAAACTGATTATCTGTAGTTCATTAATTACGATGGATAAACCATCAAAGCAAAGATCAAATGTTAGAGGTACTACAAAAACCAATATACACAATACCTCCATATTAGTGATAATTAAGTTTGGCAAACAAATTCACTACCAAACAATTTCAAGTATAACATATAAAGTTATATATAAAATCGAGCACAAAAACAACTTGTAATTAGTAAGTAATTACAAACCAGAGAAAGTGCTACATACACGTTACTGAGATGAAAGTTGATTGTTATTACACAAGTTTTATTAGGAGGTAACATACCTTTCCATGTAAACATGTGAAAACTTTCCAAAATTGACAAAATCGCAGACCGTTATGATGCTTAATAAGTTTGTGACATGGTTCAAAGATCTTTTATCTTGAATTCTTTTAAGAAGAAAATATCACTTGTGATAAGCTTTTAGAAATTTACACGAATGTTATCTTTGATAACTAACAATCACTTCAAATTAAACGGAAAAATAGTAGTTTCCATTAAAATCCTTCTACTAATAGGGTGCATAATACTTACCAAAGTATTTTATATTTTCTAGTCATTTAAGACTAATACGTTTTAATAAATCCCAAGTGTATGTAGAAGCTACATGCCACGAGTGTCACTGTAGGGTAAGGGACATGATTTCTCTCATCACACTTCCATGTAAACTAAACATCAAAATTGTAACCTTCCGAGTTCAATATATATAAGTATTTGATGTCAAAAAGTGCATATTAGTGAGAGAAAAACCAAATATGGATGGCTTTCACCCATATTAGCCAATCATAAACATTGTTGATACTTCACTGTGTTTTACGTGAAAAATGATATCATCCATGATCATTTTTAATGTTTTCAGTAGCTACTCTGAATACGACAATAACTACAATTATGTACGCATATAAAAATTATTCTTCAATACTGACACCACTTGTCAACTTAGGGACAAATTCCTCTTTAGGAGATATGTATGGCTCAGGATTAAAGATCGTAGTTAGATAGTCTCATTGAGAACATTACGAATAGCTTCCCCAAGGGCACTATTTTGATTCAGCGTGATTGGCTTCCTCTATCAAGGAATACATATGTTTTTCATCAACAATTCAAATGAGTTGTAGACGACTCAATTATTTCTAAGATATGGCATGCCCTGCAAGGACATTAACTAATGCCAAAATACATGCAACAACATATGAGATTTGATTATTCTTCATGTAAGAATAAAATGCTTCAAGGATATCACAGTGACATGAATAACTTCTCCACCTTATACCGAATTGGTGCAGAATTATGATGAAACCGATTCACGACGTTCTTATAACGACTGCTTTCCTCCCCTAACGGCGGGAAGTTTCATCATATAAAGTTGTATTCATGTGAACTCTTTTATGGGTGAGTGACCTTGAATTCAAGTAGGTCATCCGGAAAACTTTTTTCTTCGGATTGCTCATCATAATATTATAATTAATAATTTTAAATCACCCATGCTTATATATGTCATTGAAATTGACAGCGTATACTTTATCAGTGTGCACCCTGATTAGCATTTATTATAAACGATAATCATATGCTCTTGTATTGGTACGTCTACCAAAATTTGAACGAGAAATTCCTCTTGATTGGTACTAATCAATCATTATGTCGGAAATTTTTAATGATGTAGAAATTATGCTCTTGTAGCAAAGAATATGACATATATTTTGAGTTTGAACTCTAAGTTCTCTTTTGTGAGAAGCAATTTGGTATTTTATTGAAAAACTACCATTGACACAACTCAATTCCAATTATGTTGTGTTCTTAAAGTATTTTAATGCTTTTACAAGTACTATGATTATCTCTTTTAAACCATAGTCAACTTGCGTCTCCATATTCTTTGAAATGGGAGACAATTGAAGAAATGAATTTATTCAAATCTTGCAAGCACAAAAGTGCATCAACTCAATCAATTATATATGGACTTAATATCATTTTGAAATGATAATTTTATTTTCCATATTGATCCATTAAATTGAAATTGGATACTTCACAATTAAACATATATTTTTCCAAAGAAAGAAAAAATCATGTTTATATGTGATGAAATTTTCTCCCTATGGTTAGAGTAGGAGAACCTCAAAGGTAATTAACCTTACTAGAGCCAACTTATGGTGACAGGTTGTCGTGCCAATGCCCTAGCCGTGGCCGGTCCCACACTTTCCTAAATCCTTATTTTATTATTATTATTTCTTCCCTCGTTTCATGAAAATCCTTCGTTTGGGAAAAAACCCTGGTTTTTCCACATTTTCTCAAATATTGCTCAAACTATCAAAAGCCAAAAAGTCAAATGGTCACACGACCATCCGGGCTTTTCACGACAAATATTAAAATATCATTTTTTTAATATTCCCAAAATATTGGTCACACGAGCAAATTTATACTTGCTCATTCAAGCAAAATCGAGAGTTTCAGTCAAGATCAAACTCTTATGAAAATCCAAAATATTGCTCAAACGCACAGCAGAAAATATCAAAATTCTCAGAATTGAGTCATGGACAATATGGTGACACGGTCATTTCACCTTGACTGACCAAGGTCGGCCCCTTGGCTCACAGAAGCCGGTTCCACACTCTATTACGATTTTGACCTAATTGATATTCCATAATTCATATTGAGTTCAAACTCTTTCCAAACGACCTGGAATTTGATCAATCGACCATCTGTTGGTCCCACGACCACCAAGGACGGTTTCATACCCTTTGGTCGGTCCTTGTTTCTCCATAATTAGATTTCACCACCTAATGCTCAGACGAGCACTATTTTAATAACGATTAAACGATCATTTAATCATCTTTTCACCAACTGGTCTACAAAGGACTTTGGTGCATGCTCATTCGAACATTTGGGCGCTACATGGTCGGCCATCATCCCATGTAGCCGGTCCCTCTCTCGCTCATTGGTTTATTTTCAGTAAATCATCAATTGATCAACAATCGACCAAAATTAGGGTTTCAAATCAAATGCTCTGCAAAGCATAATTATGAACATGTTCAAACCCCTAATAATTTTATGTTGATCCAGCAATCAACATTCTAATTAATAATATTCGGTCCAGCTTCCAGTATTTTTAATTAATATTTTATTTGGTCCCGCTACCAATAATTCATGAATCGAGCAATATTGCTCAAACGAACAATATTTGCGTAAACTAACAATATTTGTTTTGCTCATTCAACTGGGTTCAGAACTCATTGATTCAACTATCATGCTCGTCAAAGCAATATTTCTCACTGAAAAAGCAGCGGCTACAACAACCACACCCAATATTTCGTTCGACAATCTGTATGGATTAACTCCAATATAATTCCAAGAGAATCAACTAGACAGTCAGACTCAATCAAGGAAAGATATCCAAGAGTTATATCTCTTTCTCAAATCAATCAGCAAATCAACAGGAATGAATCCGTGAACTGATTGGTTATGAGAATAACTTGTACGGTACCAAATGCCAATGTTCAAGTGTCAATCAATTTCAATCAACAACCAAAGGTTGGATTTACCAATTGATTAAACTACGTACAACCTGTGATATTTCAATTATATAAACAAATATAATGCGGAAAAGAAATAACATAGACACCAGAAGTTTTGTTAACGAGGAAACCGCAAATGTAGAAAAACCCCGGGACCTAGTCCAGATTTGAACACCACATTGTATTCAGCCGCTACAAACTCTAGCCTACTACAAGTTAACTTCGGTCTGGAATGTAGTTGAGCCCTTACCAAGTCTCACACCGATTAAGGTACAATCGCGTTCCTTACGCCTCTGAATCCCAGCAGGACTCTACGCACTTAATTCCCTTAGCTGATCTCACCCACAACTAAGAGTTTCTACGACCCAAAGTCGAAGACTTTATAAACAAATCTGTCTCCCACAAAGAAGTTTATTCTGATAGACAAATCTATCTCCCACAGAAGTACCTATGAAGTTTTTGTCCCGTCTTTTGATTAATCAAGGTGAACATGAACCAATTGATAATCCGGTCTTATATTCCCGAAGAACAGCCTAGAAATAGAAATCACCTCACAAATAACTTAAATATATGGTAGTAGAACAAGTTATTGTGGAATCATAAAGAATGAGACGTGGAGCTTTGTGATTACTTTTTATATCTTACCTATCAGAGATAAATCTCGAGAAAAACTTAGAGAAGATAGTACTCAATACGATAAAACAAGTAAGATCAGAACACACAACTACATAGAAAATAGTTGGGTCTGGCTTCAGAATCCCAGTGAAGTCTTCAAGTCGTTAACCTATAATGGTTTTAGGAAAAACCTAGGTTAAAGGAGAATCGCCTCTAGTCGTAACTAGTATCACACAGAAGTGTGGGGATTAGGTTTTCCAGTTGCTAGAGTTCTCCCTTATATAGTCTTTCAAATCAGGGTTTGCATTTTAAGTTAGCTTAGTAACAAAGCAATCAATATTCACCGTTAGATGAAAACCTGATTTAAGATTCATGCTAAGTTTGCTTAAAACCAAAGCAATATCTCTCCACCTTTAGATGGACTTAGCTTGTTACACACAAATGAAATATACCTTTATTTAGATATGGGTAACCGTACCTAAACGTGTATATTAAGTTGGCTCAACAATAATTAACCGAAGTTAGCAATATGAACATTTTGTATTAACCACATTCATCTAACACTTCTAGATCAAATGATAATCAAATGAATATAATTATGTTACTCATAGAGTTGTTCAATTTTTTATATTCTCGTAGAAGTATACAAGACATAATTGGAGCAAAATCGGATTTGATTCAAGAGAATCAATTCATGAACATTTAGCCACGGTTTGCAAAGATGCATTCCTTAATATATAAATGTATTTGTTCATGAGTATGAAATCATACTTAACCGATTTTAGAACTTAACCCACTAAGTTTGCAAATGGGTACGCAAACTTAAGTTCCATACTTTTGGTCTTATCCGACAGTTCGCGAACGGGTACGCATACTGTCGCCCCGGACCTCATCTCAGGTAGAACCGTTTGCATACTGGTATGCAAACTTGGTTCCCGGACTTTGACAGTTAAAACCGTTCGCATACTGGTATGCAAACTTGGTTCCCGGACCTGTATCATACTACAACAGTTTGCATACTGGTATGCATACTATGCTATATCCAGATAATGATTAATTGTTCTAAACTCTCATTTCAATCATTGAAACATCCTTAGAAGACGACAATAGCTGTATCACACAAACTATTAGCTTATAAGTAATTTTCTAGTGATCGAATGATCAATACGAAATATTCTGAGTCGACATCAAATGACTGTCTCACACAAATCATGTAAGATATTTCAAGGAAATTTTCACATGATCATCTTTTGACTCATTATTTAGTTTCCAACAAATAAATTGTTTCCAACTAAACTCGTCAAGAATAATGATGAACATAGTTAAAGCAAAAAGCTTTCCAACACATATTTCGATAAATATATAAGTGAGTTAAACTAAACTCGAAATATCAAATGTGTATAATATAAAAGTCTATAAAAGTCTCATTAAGAGATAGAATATAATAGACTTCTGAGTGATAGATGAGTTTTACTCTCCACATACCTTTTGTTGATGAAGTTCCTCCAAGCTTTCCTCAATAGATCTCTGTCTTCAATCGATGAACGCCGTGAAGTCTAAAGATCAACTACACATTCTATCCTAATCCGAGACATAGATATAAGTAGACTAGAAATCAAGACTTATAGTTTTGATCACCCAAACTTGACAAACAAGCTTGAGATAGCAACGCTTACGAGTTCGACCGAGCAGTACTCTAACAATCTCCCCCTTTGTCAATTTTACCGACAAAACTATCAATACATATGGATTACAAAATATATAAACTTTGTAGCTTCTCATCCAACATGCTTGATTTCCTTGGTTCTTCAACATTCCTTGAATTCTTCATCACTCCAAGTACTTCAGTGATTCTGAACGTGTTCAACTCAGCATCGTTGTTGTTGAAGATCCGTAGCCATAACAATAAGAAAACAGATATTCTCAATTATTGTAATACAATGTCATAGTATTATTACACAGCATCAAAGTTCAATTGTATCACAACTTTAACAATAATACTACGGTGATATGTATCACCACCCCCCCCCCCCAGTCAATACTTCTTCTCACAATTAAAACCACTCCCCCTTACATAATGATCCGTAAACCATATGTATGTAGTGTGAACTACAAAATAATTCCCCCCCTTTTTGTCCATTTAAATTGGCAAAGATACGAAAACTAACGGGATCATAATGAAATTCTCAAAGAGATTATTCATGACTAAAAGAGAACATATCAACTTGGTTTCGATGATTTCACATAGTCGAAACTTAGTGTATTCATCAAGGAGCATATAAAGATACAAGATAACTCCTACAATATTCCACAGCCGCACTCCCCACAAAGATTTGGTAATTAAGCACAAGTTCAATTAAGAACTCTCCCCCATAAAATATCATTCCCGAAAAAACAATAAGAGCGACCTTACTTTTACAAGAAAAGAAGGATTTCATTGGACATTAACAAATCACATGAAACATGTATTTGTATCCAGAAAACTCGAATAAATAAACCACAAGAGAACCTTAATGATTAGTTTAATCGAAAATGCTCAACATAAGAAAACTTACGGAGCGACAGTACTTTCACATAGAAGTGGATCATGGAAAGATCAATACTGCGGAATATTCGAAAGTTCATTCTATGTTTTATCAATATTTGTATAAAGACGTAATAGACTTAACTTTTGACATATATGAGATAATCATAGTTCACGGATGTAAACACACATATCCCATAATATTTTTGCAATATATAAAACCATAAAGATTAATACTGCAAAATCATCTTCCAAATAACTTAGAATTTAAATAAATAAATAAATCTAAAACATTGCAAGATGAAAATCGTTGGCAGTAGCTATGTGTAATCACAATAATTGTTATTCCAAACACAAGAATAAATTCTCATTAAAAGTTTCCTAGAAAAAATAAAGGCAAATCCTAAGAACCAGAAAACAAACTCAAACTAGAGTCAAAGAACACTTTCGGAACCCTCACGGGTCTTGAGACCTTTGATCTTGTGATTGACAGCATCAACTACTTCTTCGGAGAAGATATCCTCATTGAAAAAATATTTAACATTTGTCTTCATGAGAACAAGGTCATAGTTAAACTTTTTCAACTCAGTTCGTAACACATCGAGACCCTTCATATTATCAACGAGCCGCAGTTTTGCTTCCTCAAAGTATTTAAGAAAATTATGAACCACTTCATCAGAAACCATCTCATCATTCTCCACATCTTGATGAGTATATGCATAATAGCATGAGATATCATAATAATCCGCAAGATTTTTATATTTGGTATCGTCAACTTCTACGAGAGTTCTTTTCTTCATCCCTTTGGAACCGTAACCCACACCTTTATCAAGAAACCCCTTTTTGAAATCACAAGTGCGAGAAGGAGATGACATTCTTGATACGAGAAAAATAACAGAGTGAGATAACTCAACTCCAATAGGATAAGTATATAAATGGTTTCCTAGGGAGTATATTTTTAGGGTTTAGAGATTCGGTTCGTGACATGTCACATCGGTGCGCGTACGAACACAAACTTAACCCATAAGAGGAGACAACAAAAAAGAAAAAAATATAAAGTTCCTTTCACAGAATAAAAAGGACATAATTAAAATTTTGCTATGTGAAAAATTTCTTTCACAATTCTTAGCTCAATAAATTTTATATTCTCACAAGAAGAAAATTTAGAGCACAAGAGTAGCTTACTTAAAAAAATAAAAAGTAGACACTTGAAGAGATTCTTGAAACAAAACAAATACTTATATAAAGCTGTCTGCATCCAATAGTCTAGCTATGAACGATAAGAAAATAGCTCGACTAAACAGAGAACACTTTGCCAATAAGTATACCTGATCATTAGCATATCTTACTCAACAGGATTTTTCATGAGTAAGATTTCAAGCCTTGAGATTAATTAGCACAAGTATGAATTAATCACAAGTATGAGCTTTAAGCTCATCAAATGAATATTGTTCATGGTTAATCCTCTTTTTCCTTCTAATTTTTGGAGGAAACCCTTTTTGATGTGAAAAAGTATTATAGAAATTGCTATCATCAAAATATGAAGCTAAGTTTGAACCCTTACCAGAAGAAGTTTGTTTGTAGGATTTTGACATCCTGTTGATAAGATCCTTGTATCCTTCAATAATCAGATTTAGATTATCCTTCATATCTCCATTGTTATTTTCACCTTCCGGTAATATTCTCACATCTTGAGCATCATTATCTACCTTAGATTGATGAGGACCTATCTGAAATCTTTTTAATCGATTTGTGTTAACGCTACTATAACGAGTTCGAACGTTTGACGAGTAAATTGAACTGACTTTCCTGGAAGAATTCACAGGGTGAGTACTAAAACCAATTGGTTTAAACGTTCGAATGTCAGTTACACCTTTGAGTATTAAGTCTAAGGTGTGTTGAAGTCGACCAATATAGTTGTTATCCAACCTCAATTTGCATTTCCATTGAACCTGTCCTTTCGAATCACAAAAGAGACACACCTTATGATCACATGAGTGATTAGAATGAGTAGGATTAACAACATCGTTAGAAGATTTCTTCCTTCCGTGAGATGTAGCGATTCCATGATTAGTGGAAGTTCTAGGCACATCTTTAATGGAAGGGTTTGCAATTTAGCTTCTGAAACTGGTTTTATCAGAGAAACATGATTACATGTAGTCACATTTTCTAACATCTCAGTTGAGTCAGAAGCAATTGGTATAATGGACTTCACAAAACATCCTTTACATTGAATATAGAGATTACTCAACAGACTTTCAATTTCCAAGGTATCCTCCTTGAGTTTAGCCTCGAGTAAGGTTCGAGATGAACAAACTACGGCATTTTGCTCACGAAGAAGCCTTAATTGGGAATCACGATCCTTTACCATACCAATAATTGTATTGACTTTGTGTTTCAGCCTATTGATTTCAATTTCCTGGATTCTAACAAGTTTTAGAATCGTTGCACTTTCTTGGGATGCTTCCCTTTCTACTTCAGAGTCAGAATTGTCAGTAAGATAATCAGGGTAACACTTATCAATACATGTCTATTTCGTGGGAACAGAATGTTCATCTATATGCGAGATCAACAAGTCTTTCTCTTTAATAGATTCCACAGAAATAGGAATTTTGTCTCTGGTGATGCGTTTGTCACAGATAACACTTCTTTCCATAGAGTCAGATTGCTCCAAACACAGACTTATGAGGTCTTAACGTGTTTGCCTGCTCTGATACCAATTGAAAAAGCGGGGGTACAACAACCACACCAAATATTTTATTTGGCAATCTGTATGGACTAATTCCAATATAATTCCAAGAGAATCAACTAGCTAGACAGTCAAACTCAATCAAGGAAAGATATCCAAGAGTTATATCTATTTCTGAAATCAATCAGCAAATAAATAGGAATGAATCCATGAACTGATTGGTTATGAGAATAACTTGAACAGTACCAAAGACCAATGTTCAAGTGTCAATCAATTTCAATCAACAACCAAAGGTTGGATTTACCAATTGATTAAACTACGGACAACCTGTGATATTTCAATTATATAAACAAATATAATGCGGAAAAGAAATAACACAGACACCATAAGTTTTGTTAACAAGGAAACTGCGAATGCAGAAAAACCCCGAGACCTAGTCCAAATTTGAACACCACACTATATTAAGCCGCTATAGACTCTAGCCTACTACAAGTTAACTTCAGACTGGAATGTAGTTGAGACCTAACCAAGTCTCACACCGATTAAGGTACAATCACGTTCCTTACGCCTCTGAATCCCAGCAGGACTCTACGCACTTGATTCCCTTAGATGATCTCACTCACAATTAAGAGTTGCTACGACCCAAAGTCGAAGTATTTATAAACAAATTTTCTCCCACGGAAAAGTCTATTCTTATAGATAAATCTATCTCCCACAGAAGTACCTATAAAGTTTTTGTTCCGTCTTTTGATTAATCAAGGTGAACAGGAACCAATTGATAATCCGGTCTCATGATTTGTGGAGTCTGCAAGGAAGACGTGTAATTAATTAGTCAGTTGTTGACTTGATTAGATGATTAGTCTAAGTATCGTTCAGTCGAGCATGATTGCCGAATGCTCTATGATTCATGAATTGAACATGTCTGCTGGGACGTATAGTTCTCGAATGAATGATGTTGATAATTGAATCAACATGATGGATATTGATAGTCTGAGCAAATATTGCTCGTATGATGAATTGTTGAATATTGATAGTTGAATCAATGTTAATACTCTGAGAAAATATTGCTCGTCTGAGTAAAATTCGAAAATATTGATAGTTGAATCAATATTCCTCGTTTGAGCAAATATTGCTCATCTGATAAATTACTGAATATTGATAGTTGAATCAATATTCCTTGTTTGAGTAAATATTGCACATTTGATGGATTATTCAATATTGATAGTTTAATCAATATTCCTCGTCTGAGCAAATATTGCTCATCTGATAAATTACTGAATATTGATAGTTGAATCAATATTCCTAGTTTGAGCAAATATTGCTCATTTGATGGATTATTGAATATTGATAGTTGAATCAATATTCCTCATCTGAGCAAATATTGCTCATCTGATAAATTACTGAATATTGATAGTTGAATCAA